>SJYO01037955.1:26255470-26428284 GCA_006410555.1 Capra ibex
AAGAAGTGTCAGGTTGAGAGTGCAGGTATGTACTGGTGTCCTTTTTGGTATCGGAACTGATCTGTCTGCTGGAAATAACTGTTTCATTACAGAGACGAAAAATTATACGACAGATCCAACCAGTATTGAAACGAAAGTTCCTCATTCACAGAAAATTAAAGTACCGACGTCAGTGGTAGACGTCACTAAAACCTCGGGGGGGTTTTATTTCAGACTGTGACAAAGGTGACAAAGGGTAGATAAAGGGTACTTCACTATCCTGGTCTACGGTACTAAAAGTAAAAGACTTACAATTCGAAATTCGGTTGAAAAAGTGAGAGGAGAAAGTGAAAGTAGTTCTCCGAGAAGTAGAAGAAGTGAAAGACGGTATTCCCACCACAGTAGACGTATAGACTCCAATAACTATAAAGAAGGCCTTAGAACTAAGGTCGAACACGAAGAAGGTCGGGTCACAAAGAGTACTACATGAGACGTATCTTCAATTTATTCGTCCCACTGTTATATGTCGGAACTACATGAGGAAAAGGATAAACCTTGGTCAGACAACAAGGTACAGGTCAAGATTGACAACGAAGGACTGGACGTATATCCAAAGAGTTCTCCGTCCAGTCCACCAGACCATAAGGATAGAGAAAGTCTTCAAAGGTGTCAAATAACACTAGGTGTGTCAGTTTCCGAAACCGTATCAGTTATTTCGTCTTTATCTACAAAAAGACCTTGAGAGAACGAAAAAGCTACTAGATCACTTACGACCGTTAAACTAGAGACTAGTGATTTATCGTTTACGAGTTTTGTATTATATCGTTATACTCAAAATTAAATTCGAGATCAAAAATAAGTTTTCTCTCCTATCGTATTCTACTGAAAAACTTAAATTATAGACGTTAACTTTCTTTTTCATTTAGTATCACCTTTACAGTTGTTATTTGATAAATCCTGAAGTTTATTTTATATATAAATTTATCGAATTATATATATGTTAAACCTAAATAAAGGTTCGATAAATCTAGAGAGAGAAGAACAACAACAACAAGTCAGCGAGTCAGTACAGACTGAGAAACGTTGGGGTACCTGACGTCGTACGGTCCGTAGGGACAGTAAGTGGTAAAGGACTTGATTGAGTTTAAATACAGGTAACTCAGGTACTACGGTAGGTTGGTAGAGTAGGTGACAGTATGACGAGAGATGGACGTAAGTCAGAAAGGGTCGTAGTCCCAGAAAAGGTTACTCAGTCAAGAAACGTAGTCCACCGGTTTCATAACCTCAAAGTTGAAATCGTAGTCAAAAAGGTTGTTTGTAAGTTCTAACTAAAGGAGATCCTACCTGACCTAAAGGAACGTCGGGTTCCCTGAGAGTACTCAGAAGAGGTTGTGTACAAAGTTTTCGTAGTTAGGAAACCAAGAGTCGGAAAAGAAATGCCAGGTTGAGAGTGTAGGTATGCATTGATGACCTTTTTTTTGTATCGAAACTTATCTTCCTGGAAACAGTCGTTTCATTACAGAGACGACAAATTATACGACAGATCCAAACGGTATCGAAAAGAAGGTTCCTCGTTCGTAGAAAATTAAAGTACCGACGTCAGTGCTAGACGTTATTAAAACCTCGGAGGTTTTTATTTCGGACAGTGACAAAGATAACAGAGGGGTAGATAAACGGTACTTCACTACCCTGATCTACGATACTATAAGTAAAAACTTGTAACTCAAAATACGACAGAAAAAGTGAGAGGAGAAAGTAAAAGTAGGTCTCCGAGAAATAAAAGAAGTGAAAGACGACGGTATTCCCACTACAGTAGACGTATAGACTCCAATAACTATCAAGAGAACCGTAAAACTAAGGTCGAACACGAAGTAGGTCGGGTCGTAAAACGTACCCGAAGGGAACACCGAGTCGACCATTTCTTAGGCGGACGTTACGTCCTCTGGACCTAAACTAGGGACCCAACCCTTCTAGGGGACCTCTTACTTTCCGATGGGTGAGATCATAAGATCGGACGTCTTAAGGTACCTGACATAGTAGGTACCCCAGCGTTTCTCGACCTGTGCTGACTCACTGAGTGAAAGAAAGTGAGACGCATATTCAATCTATATTCATCTCGTCGTTGTATGTTAGAACTGTATGAGGAAAGGGTGAAACCTTGGTCAGACAAGAAGGTACAGACCAAGATTGTCAACGAAGAACTGGAAGTATGTACAAAGAGTACTCCGTCTAATCCACCAGACCATAAGGGTAGAGAAATTCTTAAAAGGTGCCAAACTACACTAGGTGTGTTTGAAATTACATCGGTTATTTCGTCTTCATCTACAAAAAGACCTTGAGAACGAAAAAACTACTAGGTTGCCTATAACCGTTAAACTAGAGACCAAGGAGACGGAACAGATTTAGGTAAAACTTATAGAGCTTTAAGAACAAAGTACATGACAACTTCGGACCGAACCTCTTAAATTTTTTAATGAAACCATTGTACTTCACTCACGTTAACAGGTCATCAAACTTGTAAGAAACCGTAACAGGAAGAACCTTACTTTTGACTGGAAAAGGTCAGGACACCGATAACGACTCAAAAGGCATAAACGGCCGTATAACTCACGTCGTGAAAGTGTCGTTATAAAAAGTCCTAAACTTTATCGAGTCGGTTTTAAGACAGTGGAGGTGATCGAAACAAGTACATTGAAACAAAGAGGAGAGGACAGTGATTCAAAAATAAAATAAATTGTTGGTAAATTTATAGTGAAAGGTACGCGGTCTGGACAAATTTCATGAAATGGGTATAATTGAGTAAATTACTCAAGATAAGTCGAAAGACAAGTTAATAAGATATTAATAGAGAAAGAAAGAAGTGTCAATATTTTATATCATAGTTAGACGAAGTTTGTATAGGAATTGAGTTCATAAACAAATGGTACCTCACGTGAAATACAGAGTAAGGAATGATATGACATTAGATACATGTACAACCGTAGGTTCCTTGAAGAGACACCTCGCTACTGGAACGAACCCCGTCAGGGGTTCCTGAAGTCATTCATCTCATGGTTCAGATATCAACATTAAGAAGGTTAGGAAAGAAGTCAATAAGACTAATCGAAAGAGGATGGGGACCAACCGGTTTCGGAATTTAATGTAAAGTTCACATAGTTTATTTACATAAACATAGTCATAAACAGACACACGTAGGGTATTTTGTATGATTAGAACTCCTTAAGAGAGTATCTGTTTCTTTTTTATGAAATTTCTATCGTATTCTAGTCGTTGTTAACACATTTGATCAGATAACCTTATACGTAAAATTTACGAGACTATTTAGACCGACAAAGTTTTGATAAACTGATTTTTTTAGGTGAAGTGGAAGAAAAAATTGATTGTGAAGGCGTTTAAGACTCGTTGATCACTAAATCTCTAGACAGATCTTTGTCACTAGATATAGGTTTAAGTCACTTTTAGAGACCAAACAACAAATATGAAAAAAAAAAAGTGTTGTCGTTGTCACTACCAAAACAAAAAGTTATAAGATAATAGTTCTGAAGGACCATATACTCTTCAGTATATAAAATGTACTATTCTTTACGTCGACGTTTCAAGATTTATTTAGTCTTTACTAAGATTTACGTCGATAATTACGTATCGTTTTTCATCAGATCCCATTTTATATTGATGAATTCGTAAGGTAGACCAAACACAAAACAGATATAGGTACATGTAGGGTTCGTGTTTTTATTTTATCTTCAATAAATACTGTGATATTCAAGTCGGGGACAGATCTGACGTACGTTATATCCACTTATACTTTAGAGTAGATATAATTATGTACTGTGAACTAGTCTGTTTAGTCAACCGTATAACTTAATTGACAGAACTGGAAGTATTGTTATAAGTCAAAATTAAACTTCATAGTCGATTCTGTGAAAAAAAAAATGTAACACTTGAGTATCTTGAAAGTTTAATAAAGACATTAATCACACAACAAATAATTTTACATAATAGAATAGATAGATCAACATTAAAAATTAATGTGGAGATACTTTTTGATCAAAGAAGAAGGTTAATTTAGTTATGTTTAAAAATCAGAACCGAAAAAACATTATAAAAATACGAACTGTTTTATAAGAAACCAAGACGTACATTAGGTAAAACGGGGTTTATTTTGAATTGAGTGTTGAGTGCGACACGTATAAAAATAGTTGTTTTCTTTCAATTTCAACTTTCTTTATATACACACACACATACACACATATATATAAATATGTATTCAAAAGTGATTTATTTTGTTATTACTATCTTAAGTCCCATGATTATTAGACTTGTGTTCTCTTCTAAAAGTTACCCCTTTTTAAATCGGTGTTATGTACTACCTTTGTAAGTCCTTTAATTTTTACGACAGTTAAAGTCTGGGACAATGAACTTCTACGTAAGACAGTTTGAACAATCCGAAAACAGTATTCTTTGTTAGAAATCCGTTTAATTGTTTACTGGGGTAATCTTTTCTCAAATAATTAGACGGATGTTTTCGTTCACGAAATTTTTTAATGTCGGTCGAGTAATTTTATTGCTACCGGTTAAACGTCACGTAACTTCTCAAGAACCATCGAAACGTCACTAAGACACACAGGGACGGGAACTCCCCTGTAGGAAAAAAAGGAAGACCCAATAAACCCGTCTCTATGCAGACAAGATTTACACATAACGTATTGACTAAAGTATTATAATAAGATACGGGAGACACCAGGAACAACGTATCCATTAGTCCCAAAATAAATCTCCCACATTACGTTGTCTATCCTGTAAGTAAAAGTGTGATACTTTAGACTCGGAGACCTCCCAACTAACAGGCCTATAATAAATCAGAGAGAGTCGGATGTTTTATTCTCAATCGTTATATATGACTTTTATTTGTATTTATTCGGTTACCTCGTTGTAGTATTAAAATTGACATTGTGGATAAAAGAATAGTAGAACCTTTTAAAATCTATTCTGTAAGAAAAAAAAAAAAAAAAAAAACAGAATCGTTTGACGGACGGTAATAAAATCTGGATTTCTGTCCCAAAGGAAATAGAGAAGTTCACAACGAATCAGTCTAGACTGAGAAACGTTGGGATACCTGACGTCGGGCAGTCCTAGGAGACAGGTACCCGAAGAGGTCCGTTCTCATGACCTCACCCAACGATAAATTAAAAGTCCCCTAGAAGAACTAGGTCCCTAGTTTGGACCTAGAGGACGTGACGTCCGTCTAAGAAATGGTATACTCGGTTGTCCTTTGAGACGTCAGAGAAGTCTCATACACATATTAACTATTTAAGTAAGTAAAACAACTAATGTGAACTAAATCTTTCGTGTAAAATGTTCCAAAACTAAGATTAGTAGATGACCTCTTATGGTCTCTCGACATTCGGTGTGTTTGTTTATTTGGTATCTCTTTTCCTTTCACCTGGAAATTCGATTATTAATCTTTAAATTAATCTTTAACTTCAAATATACTTTAGTTACTTAAAGATTGATTTAGAAAGATCTACGTGTGTCTAATCAAATGATGGTACATCTCTATTTTAAAATTGACGTAAATAAGTGTAAATACACTTGTGGAAGAGGACGGAAGTTAAAAGGGTCGTAGTCCCAGAAAAGTTACTCAGTCAAGAAACGTAGTCAACCGGTTTCATAACCTCGAAGTCGAAGCCTCTACCCCTGTTGTCTCCTACTTTACCAACTTACCGTAGTGACTGAACACCTGTACTCAAACTCGTTCGAGGCCCTCAGCCATTATATGTCCTTTTGGACCGTACGACGTCAGGAACCCCAACGTTTCTCAACCTGTGTTGACTCGCTGACTTGACTTGACTACACCGGTGGATATGTAAAACGAGAGATATTTTATAAAACATTATCAAAAGCCAGGAATTATTACTAGACATGATATATAAACTTGAACTTAAATAAGAATATAATAAAATCATAACAAAAACAGAACCGATCTACAGTAATAAATGTGTTAAAGTGGCAAGAGGGAGAAATCGTAATGTTTGTCGAGAGTGAAAGGTGGAAATTCTCCAAAATTATCGTTTTCGTAGGTACTAAACACAATTTCTATAGGTTATCACATGTCTTACCGTCTGATTATACGTTTAGTACAAGTCACATTTAGGTAAACATCTTTATTATGACCTAAAAAAAAAAGTAGAACTTCCAAAGATATTGTTTTTTTTTGTGACGGAGTCTTTTTAAGGGAATTTACGTAAGTCATTTTTCAGTGTAACTTTGGTTTTGGTTAGACTGGGGTTATAAATAAAGGTACTTATAAGTATTTCTCTTTAGAGAGACTTATACTATGAGAGTAAGGACTACCTGAGTTTCACCCCGTGTCGAGTGTCAACAAAAAGTATTACAATAAACGGAATTCACTGTTTAAAAAATCAAACTTTACTTCGTCTTTCATTATTATTTACGTTATATAAAAATTATAATTTTACACACCTACGGTTTCGTGGTTTCCGTCTTTGTAAATTAATTTTGTGAACATGAAACTCTTTTCCCTCTTTCTGTTAGGTGCAAAAAATTTCTCCTTTTGTTTCCTGATTATAACTTAATCTAAAATTTTAATAGTCTCTTTATAACCGGACGAACACTATGTTTCTTTTATAAGTCCTTTCTTAAAATTTAACACGAATATACTATCTGACACTTAGGATCGAAAGTTTATTAATATGTTAACAAGTAGTTAAAATAACTGATTTCTAGTTTTATTCATCCCTTTTTAGATTAATAGACTCGAGTTTCTCGAAATATTGACCACTCTTCTCAAATATAGTATAAATCAGGTGATGAATAAAATTCATTGAATAACCCAACATAGATATCAAAAATTCGTCTGAGCGCATGGAATTTGGTCTATGGATTGAAGAGGTTCAGTGTTTTAGTTTTGGATTCTTGCAAATTCTTCATGACGTGTGTCAGTAGATTCAACAGCGTTCAGTACAGACTGAGAGACGCTGGGATACCCGACATCCGACGGTCCGAGGACAGGTACCCTAAAAGGTCAGTTCTTATGCCCTTACCCAACGGCAATATAGATTAAAGGGATTTGGATGAACTAACGATGGTCAGTGAACCCATGGATAATAAGTCAGTTGTCACATTTGAATATTTCTTTTGATTAAAGCTTATTATTAAATCCCTATGTCACGGATCGTTAATTCTGATTTTAAATCATTTTAATATATCCTTTGACCATGACGATGAATCTGAGTTTTGGACATGTTTCAAATAAGAGTACCCACCAGACCAACTTGGTCAACGAGGAGGGTGTCTCCCGTTGTAAGGTATCAACTATTATGATCCATACACAGAGACAGACCAAACGTAGGTCATTCTCAGCTCCAAGTCAAGTCAAGTCAAGTCAGTGAGTCAACACAGACTGAGAAACGCTGGGATACTTAGCATCGTGCGGTCCGGAGGGAGAGGTAGTGGTAGAGGGTTTCAAGTGACTTTGAGTACAAGTAGCTTAGTCACTACGGTAGGTCGGTAGAGTAGGAGACAGCAGGGGAAGAGGAGGACGGGAGTTAGGGAGGGTCGTAGTCTCAGAAAAGGTTAATCAGTTGAAAAGTGTACTCCACCGGTTTCATGACCTCGAAATCGAAATCGTAGTCAGGAAGGTTACTTGTGGGTCCTGACTAGAGAAAATCTTACCCGACCAACCTAGAGGAACGTCAGGTTCCCTGAGAGTTCAGAAGAGGTTGTGGTGTCAAGTTTTTGTAGTTAAGAAGCCACGAGTCGAAAGAAGTGTCACTCCATCTTTCTATGCTTATGTCCGGTACCTGAGTGTGTCCGGATCCAACATACGTCAATGTAATGTTTAATCACAAGGACTCATTCATGGTTTTAGAAGACTGATATTTAACGAACGAATATTTTAATTCAATTATTCAAAGGAATTTCTCTATAAACACTCCCATTTACTACTGTTATTTATGTTTTTGAATCTTTAATCAAGTCATCGTGAGGTACTATCTGATTAGTCTGAGTATAATGGAAAATTATTATTGACACAATTTAAGTGGGGAATGGTAGAACTTTCCTTTGAGTAGGGACGAGTCAAGTCAAGTCAAGTCAGGGAGTCAGTACAGACTGAGAAACACTGGGGTACATGACGTCGTCCGGTCCCAGGGGACAGGTAGTGGTTGAGGGACTCGAATGACAGCAGGGGAAGAGGACGGAAGTTCGTAAGGGTCTTAGTCCTAGAAAAATTTATTCAGTCAAGAAACGTAGTCGACCGGTTTCATAACCTTAAAGTCGAAGTCGTAGTTAGGAAGGTTTACTTATAAGTCCTGACTAAAGAAAATCCTACCTGACCAACCTAGAGAAACGTCAGGTTCCCTGAGAGTTCTCAGAAGAGGTTGTGGTGCCAAATTTTCGTAGTTAAGAAACCGTCGAGAGTCGAAAGAAATGTTAGGTTGAGAGTGTAGGTATGTACTGAAACCCTTTTTGGTATTGAAACTGATCTACCTGGAAACAACCGTTTCATTACAGAGACACAAAATTGTACGACAGATCTAACCAGTGTCGAAAAGAAGTTTCCTCGTTCCCAGAAAAGTAAAGTACCGAAGTCAGTGGTAGACGTCACTAAAACCTCGGGTTCTTTTATTGCCGACAGTGGCAAAGGTAACAAAGGGGTAGATGAACGGTACTTCACTACCCAGGTCTTCGGTACCAGAATCAAAACACTTACAACTCAAAATTCGATTGAAATAGTGGGGGTAGAGGAACCCTTGCGTACATGTGGGCACCACCTAATTACAGTTACATACCGTTTTGGTTATGTCATAACATTTCATTTCATTTCATTTTTATTTTTAATTTTTTTTTCTTTCTTTTTATACTACAGGGATTGATATTACGTTTTTCTCTTGACATAATTTACAAAAATAAAATTGTAGAATTTACGAGGTGAATAGCGGTTGAATTCTGGAGTTTAAAGCTTAGATTTACTTCTTATCAAATTAATACGTGCACACGAGTCAATAAAGCCAGGACAGACTTGACCACGTTGTGATACCTGATGTCGAATGTACTGACTTTTGGAAGGATAACCACTTATACATCTCTGAACCCCTCGCACAACCCGACCCTTTCCCGGACGTTAGGACTCGGGAAAAGTGTGTGGAACTCCAAACGTACTGAAGGTAGACCGATAAGAACTCAATAGTAAAAACTTTATTCGGTCTGTCTCCTACTCTACTAACTTACCGTAGTGGTTAAGTTACCCATATTCAAACTCGTTTGAGGCCTTCTACCCCTTCCTGTCCCTTCGGACCGCACGACGTCAGGTACCCCAGCGTCTCAACCTGTTCTAAATAGTTAACTTGTTGTTTACTAGATTCATTTATTTTACAAATAGACTCAGGATATTCGGTGTGATCGACTAATTAGCTGGGGTTCCTCCCCCGACACCCTTGAGACCAAATATCGGTCAGTCAGTCTTGATGTCTATTGTTGACTCTGAACTCTGAACTCTGGGGTCAGACGACTGACTACTCTTCGTATCTATTGTTGGTCCCAAACGTTAACTGTAGATTTCACCATCCCATCCGTCGGAATCTCCTGACTTGGGAAAATACCCTAGAGTACGATAGAGACCTAACTCTCATAATCTTAACTCAAGTTAACATCCTGTGGGTCTATTACAGGGTCTTAAAGAACATCTATACCCCCTTGAGAGGGAAGGTGTGTGTGTGTAACTTGAACCCAGGTCCTTGGGGGTGTTTCCACCCGATGATTATACTATCCTAACCACCCAAAGACTCTTCTCCTATACTCTTTAGAGAGAGACACAGGAGTAATACACTACCATGTCACTCTTCTAGAGTAGATGTTCAGACTTGTATTACCGTGGAACTAGAACCTGAAGTTTAGAGGTCTTGACACTCTTTTTTTTTAAGATACAAAATGTTGTAGTTCATAAAACAATACATCGGGTTCTATTTTACGATGGTATTCTTTTATCCTATTTTAACAGGACAACGTTGACCTAAGTAACTCTTAGTCCTTGACATTAATGTATAGTGATCTGTCCACCACACACCCACTGAGGTTAAAGTGTCCTTGTAGACACGACACCAAAAGACGGGACTTATAATTATTACGGAGACATAGTAACACTTTTGTTTTGGATAGGGAGGTTTTACACATCTTACTATGGATTTCTCACCAAGATAGAGACACCTCTTGATAACTGTTTTGTATAAGATTTGTTACACCCGAAACCTTGACTCATCGGTACTCGGACTTAAAAAAAAAAAAAAGATAGTGGAACCCTGACACATTGGATTCCGTTTAATCATTTTGAGAGACCTGAAGTCAGAAAACTAGAAATTTTACACCCTAACCCTCGTATATATGGATTATCCTGTGGATTCCCTTAATATATTTTCGGACAAACGATTCTCAATTCGTTACATTGACCCGGGTCTTGTCAATAACGATCGCTTCAGTGAGTCAGTACAGACTGAGAAACACTTGGGTACCTGACATCGGATAGTCCGAGGAGGTAAGTACCCTAAAGGGTCCGTTCTCACGACCTCACCTAACGGTAAAGGAAAAGGTCCCCTAGAAGGACTGGGTCCCTAGCTTGGGCCCAGAGGGCGTAACGTCCGTCTGTGAAATGGCAGACTCGGTGGTCCCTTCGATTAACAGTTCAGAGATTATCCATTTACAATCCAGTAAACGGAAAGGATTAACAAAAAGGACTTCTGAACGTTTTGGAAGATGACGATTGAAATAGGAGTTTGAAAGGATCCTAAGTATAGAGGAGAAATAACAATGTGAAGGACACCAAAATCACACAACGAAAGAAGGAGAACGATAGTGAGAGAGGACAGAGAGGTGAGAGGGAGTGGCGACGTATAACATGAATGGAAGAAGTAGTTGGGAAGAGAGTTAAGAGTGAGTACTAACTCTGTTGAGTTTAAAGGGATTCCTTTAGTGTACCAAACGTAGTCTCAGGTTGTTCTTAGGAAATTTTAATGTAATATGGAGACTGTGAGTCACCTAAACCCCTTGTTTTGGTCATCAAATGAAATACGATGTCACAAGGAACGATAGCGAATTTTCGTCATCTAGTTATTTCACTGGACACACTTTCCAGTGGTCTGGAAGTTTGACTGTCGTCTGAGTAAATAAACCATTGACCTTCGAACATGAAGAAGTAGAGGAAATGGATAAAGTAAGTAGGAGGTGGGGTAGGGGAGACCTTTACTGAATAAACAAGAGACATAGATATTCAGACAAAGACAAAACGATATAGACCATCAAAACAAACAATCTAAAGTATGTGTTCACTTAACAGAACTGTAAAGTGAATCGTACTATGGATGATCCAGATAGGTACAAGAAAGTTTAACGTTTTAAAGTAAGTAAAAGTACCAACTCATTATCAGGTAGTATATATGGAAGAAATAGGTAAACAAATACTAACCGGTGAATCCAACGAAGGTATCGAACCGATAACATTTGACACGACGTTACTTATATCGTTAGGACGTATGAGCATTTATTCACAAAAAGAATTTTTTATGAACCTCTAATTATTTTTATTTTTGTGTTCTATCGTTTTAAATACTTTACTTCGATTTCTTACGAATCTTCCTTTAAATGTCGACATTTACGGATAATTTTTTCTTATAGAGTTTAGTCATTACATTGTATGGTGAAATTATTTAAAATTTTTCTCTTTTAATTGTTGTATCACTTGTTTTACTTCTCTTTTAATTCTAGGCACTTCATTATTTGTTCTCTCTTGTAAATTTTCAACTCTTTAAGTTGTTTCGGTTTTCAACCTAAAAAATTCAAAAGGAAAAAAAAAAAAAATTACTATTACACAACAGATCTGATTAGTTCACTTTTTCTTTCTTCTTAGCCCTGAAGGAACCACCAAGTTCCTTCCCCCGAAGGGGCCACCGAGTCTGTCATTTCACAGACGGACGTTACGTCCTCTGGGTCCAAGCTAGAGACCCAACCCTTCTATGGGACCTCTTCCTTTACCGTTAGTTGAGGTCAAAAGAACGGACCTTTTAAAGGTACTTGTCTCCTCGGATCAGCCTGTGTTGACTCACTGAAGTGAAAGTGAAAGTGATCCACCAGGTGATCGATTCTGAGGTACGAGGGTTACGTCCCCCTAATCCAAGTTAGGGACCAGTCCATTGATCTAGGGTGTACTTTGTTGATTAAGTAGGGTGTACTCGTTGGTATTCCTTGGACTTACGATGTACGATGTTAGTTTCTAGGACGTACGGTTTTGATTCTGGACCGCGTCAGTTTTTTGTTTGTTTGTTTGTTTGTATTTTGTTTGAAATTTTTCTTTCTTCTTAGTTTCATGATCTAAACCCTTATTTTCTCCTTGTTAAGTATAATAATAATATCTGTAGACCTCTTCCTTTACCGTTGGGTGAGGTCATAAGAACGGACCTCTTAGGACACCTGTCTCCTGGGACCACCCGACGTCAAATACCCCAACGTGTCTCAGCCTGTACTGACTTCACTGAATCGTATCGTAATATCTGTATTTCTCAAATTCTCACTTATAATACTTGTTAGTATAATATTTGTTTAATATATCGTATGTACTTTACCTGTTCAAAAATCTTTGTATGTTAGATGACTTTCGCTGAGTTCTTCTTTAAATTTTTAAATCATCTGAGTATTATTCTCTGAGTAAATCTTACTAGTTCATCCTAAATAGGATTCTTATACTTCAATTAAATTGTATACCTTGAGTCAATTTAATTATATGGTACAATTATCCGGTTTTCTATTTTTTACATTACGAAAGTTGACTAATTGTTTTTAATAAACTGTTTTATGATGTACGAAAGGACTATTTTGATAGGTTATTTGGTCCTTATCTTCTCTGGTAGGAGTTAGGTTATTCAATAGATACTCTTTGGGTGTTAATTATGGTACTACCATTTCAAAACTTACGAAAGGGAGATCCTAGTCCACGTTCTATTCTATATGTACTAAAGGTAAATATAACTTGTAAGAGAACCTGTAAGATTGATCTTTTTTTTATCCTGTTTTTATGTTTTGTAGGGTTACCCTTCCCTTATTCATTTTAGTAGAGAAACTCCTACAGAACTAATATTTGTCCTTAGATAATTTTTTAACTAGTATTAATTATTTAATTAAGTAGTTCCAAAGTCTTATATTCTAGTCATCTATTTTCACTTATTTTTAGGTGACGTAAAGATATGTGACCATTAGTATTAGACCTTTCTTTTAATTAAAGTAAATATTATCGTAGTTTTTATGAATCTAAATTTAAATTGTTTCATTATTGATGTTTTATTTAAATCGGTTCATTTTTGACTTTTGACATATTGTAGTAAATTTCTTTAATTCTTTTGGGTTTATTTATTTTACTATAAAATATAAGTACCTAACATTTTGAATTATAATACCTCTACCGTTATGAGAGGTTTAACTAGATGTCTATATCGTGTTAGGAACAGTTTAGGATCGACGAAAAGACATCTTTAACTGTTTGAATAAAATTTTGAATTTATCTTTACGTTCCCTGGTTTTATTGGTTTTTTATAACTCTTCTTCTTGTTTACACCTCATAAGTGTGGAGGGTTAAAGTTTTGACTGAAATTTCGATGTCATTAATTCTGTCTTATTATGACCATATTCTTATTTGTATATCCAGTTACACTATATTAACTCTCAGATCTTTATTCGGGAGTATAAATACCATTTAACTAGAAGGAGTTCTTAAAGTTCTTTTAATTACCCCTTTCTCATCAGAAAAGTTGATTATTACGACCCTGTTGACTTATAAGACGACGTTATTTTCTTGAATTTTACCTAATATTGAAAACATTGGGTCACCTAATATCGGGAGGTCAAGAAATCGGGAGGTCATAAAAGGTCCGTTCTTATGACCTCAACTGACAGTAAAGGAAGAGGTCGCCTAGAAATAGAGGACGAACCGTCCGCCTAAGGAACGGTGTATCGGTGGTCCCTTCGGTATTTACCTAGTAGTCCAGTCAAGTCAAGTCAGCGAGTCAGCACAGACTGAGAGGACGCTGGGGTACTTAGTGTGGTGCGGTCCGGAGGGCAGGTAGTGGTTGAAGACTCAAGTGAGTCTGAGTGCAGGTAGTTCAGGCGCTACGGTAGGTCGGTAGAGTAGGAGACAGCAGGGGAAGAGGAGGACGGGGGTTAGGGAGAGTCGTAGTCTCAGAAAAGGTTACTCAGTTGAGAAGGGTACTCCACCGGTTTCATGACCTGAAAGTCGTAATCGTAGTAACGAAGGTTTCTTTAGGGTCTCGACTAGAAATCTTACCTGACCAACCTAGAGGAACGTCAGGTTCCCTGAGAGTTCTCAGAAGAGGTTGTGGTGTCAAGTTTTCGTAGTTGAGAAACCGCGAGTCGAAAGAAGTGTCAGGATGAGAGTGTAGGTATGTACTGGTGTCCTTTTTGGAATCGGAACTGATCTGCCTGGAATCAGTCGTTTCATTATAGAGACGAAAACTTATACGATAGATCCAACCAGTATTGAAAAGAAGGTTCCTCATTCACAGAAAATTAAAGTACCGACGTCAGTGGTAGACGTCACTAAAACCTCGGGTTTTTGTATTTCAGACTGTGACAAAGGTGACAAAGGGGTAGATAAAGGGTACTTCACTACCCTGGTCTACGGTACTAGAAGTAAAAGACTTATGACTCAAAATTCGGTTGAAAAAGTGAAAGTAGTTCTCCGAAAAATCAAGGAGAAGTGAAAGACGATATTCCCACCACAGTAGACGTATAGACTCCAATAACTATAAAAAGGGCCGTTAGAACTAAGGTCGAACACAAAGAAGGTCAGGTCACAAAGAGTACAACATGAGACGTATACTCAATTTATTCGTCCCACTGTTATATGTCGGAACTGCATGAGGAAAAGGATAAACTTTGGTCAGACAACAAGGATCCACATACATTTTTCGATTTGAATAATTCGAGAGTCTTCTTTTGAATCCGTATTTAAGAAAACGGGAATTTAATCCATTACTTAAAAAACTATACTATAGTTTGTGTATTTACTGTGTTCCATTTTTTTCCATTTGGAAAAAAGTAGTTTAATTTTAATGTGCTAAAGTAACTCGATGGTATGTTACGACGTTAGGGTGAGGACCTATTTATAGGTCTCTTTTTGTACTAGACTTTACTATATATGTGGGGTTATAGTAACGTCGTGACAAATGTTATCGGTTCTGTACCTCCGTTGGATTTACAAGTAGTCGTCTCTTTACCTATTTCTTTTACACCATGTGTGTATGTTACCTTAATGAGTTGGAAACTTTTCTTACTTTATTACGGTAAACGTCGTTGTATCTACCTAGACCTCTAACAGTGTGACTCACTTCATTCAGTCTGTCTTTTCCCTTTAATAGTATACTTAGGGAATATACACTTTAGATTTTTCTTTACGATGTTTTTTTCTTCTTTTCTTTTCTGTATTTACTTGAATTAATGTTTTGTTTTGAGTGTCTAATCTTTTGTTTAAACACCAATGTCTAATATGTCACCTTCACTCTTTATCTAAATTCCCTGATCGAGACTATCACCTCTTCCGTTACCGTGGGGTGAGGTCGTGAGAACGGACCTTTGAGGGTACCTACCTTCTCGGACCACCCGACGTCAGGTACCCCAGCGATTCTCAGTCTGTACTGACTCGTTGAAGTGAAAGTGAAAAGTGAAAGTACGTAACCTTTTCATTTACCGTTGGGTGAGGTCACAAGAACGGACCTCTTGACGTCCCTACCCTCTCGGACCACCTGACGGTAGATACCCCAGCGTGTCTCAACCCGTGTTGACTTCACTGAATCGTCGGCGTCGTCGCCGAGACTATCTCACAGACTACTTGATATCTACCTCCAAGCACTGTAACATGTCCTCTGTCCCTAGTTGTGGTAGGGGTTCTTTTTCTTTACGTTTTTTCGTTTTACCGACAGACTCCTCCGGAATGTTTATCGACACTTTTCTGCTCTTCACTTTTCGTTTCCTCTTTTCCTTTCTATATGTGTAAACTTACGTCTCAAGGTTTCTTATCGTTCCTCTCTATTCTTTCGGAAGGAGTCACTAGTCACGTTTCTTTATCTCCTTTTGTTATTTTACCCTTTCTGATCTCTAGAGAAGTTCTTTTAATCTCCATGGTTCCCTTGTAAAGTACGTGTCTACTCGAGTTATTTCCTTTCTTTACCATACCTGGATTGTCTTCGTCTTCTATAATTCTTCTCCACCGTTCTTATGTGTCTTCTTGACATGTTTTTTCTAGAAGTGCTGGTTCTATTAGTGCTACCACACTAGTGAGTGGATCTCGGTCTGTAGGACTTTACACTTCAGTTTACCCGGAATCCTTCGTAGTGATACTTGTTTCGATCACCTCCACTACCCTCAAGGTCCACTCGATAAAGTTTAAGATTTTCTACTACGACACTTTCACGACGTGAGTTATACGGTCGTTTAAACCTTTTGAGTCGTCACCGGTGTCCTGACCTTTTACAATCAAAAGTAAGGTTAGGGTTTCTTTCCGTTACGGTTTCTTACGAATTTGATGACGTGTTAACGTGAGTAGAGTGCACAATCATTTCATTACGAGTTTTAAGAGGTTCGGTCTGAAATCGTTATGTACTTGACACTTTAAGGTCTACAAGTTCGACCAAAATCTTTTCCACCTCCTTGGTCTCTAGTTTAACGGTTGTAGGGGACAAAGTAGCTTTTTCGTTCTCTCAAGGTCTTCTCGTAGATAAAGACGAAATAACTGATACGGTTTCGGAAACTGACCCACCTAGTGTTAATTGACACCTTTGAAGACTTTCTCTACCCTTATGGTCTCGTGGACTGGACGGAGAACTCTTTAGACATACGTCCAGTCCCTCGTTGGCAATCTTAACCTGTACCTTGTTATCTGACCAAGGTTTATCCTTTTCCTCATGTAGTTCCGACATATAACAGTGGGACGAATAAATTGAAGATACGTCTCATGTAGTACTCTTTGCGACCTGACCTTCTTTGTGTTCGACCTTAGTTCTAACCCCCCTCTTTATAGTTATTGGAGTCTATGCGTCTACTGTGGTGGGAATACCGTCTTTCACTTCTTTTTGATTTCTTGGAGAATTACTTTCACTTTCTCCTCTCACTTTTTCAACCGAATTTCGAGTTGTAAGTCTTTTGATTCTAGTAGCGTAGACAAAGAGGAGTGAAATACCGTTTATCTACCCCTTTGTCATCTTTGTCACTGACTGAAATAAAAGAAAACTCCGAGTTTTTAGTGACGTCAACCACTGACATCGGTACTTTAATTTCCTACGAATGAGGAACCTTCCTTTCAATACTGGTTGGATCTATCGTATAATTTTTCGTCTCTGTAATGAAACGGTCGTTTCCAGACAGAGTAGTTCCAATACCAAAAAGGTCATCAATACATACTTACACTCTTAACCTGATATTTCTTTCGACTCGCGGCTTCTTAACTACGAAAACTTGACACCACAACCTCTTCTGAGAACTCTAGGGAACCTGACGTTCCTCGAGGTTGGTCAGGATTGATTTCCTCTAGTCAGGACCCACAAGTGACCTTCCGGACTACAACTTCGACTTTGAGGTCTGAAACCGGTGGAGTACGCTTCTCGACTGAGTAAAGTTTTCTGGGACTACGACCCTTTCTAACTGTCGTCCTCCTCTTCCCCTGCTGTCTCCTACTCTACAACCTAACGTAGTGGTTGAGTTACCTGTGCTCAGACCCACTTGAGGCCCTCAACCACTACCTTTCCTTCTGGACCGCACAACGTTAAGTACCCCAGTGTTTCTAAGCCTGTGCTGACTCGTTGACTTGACATGACTTGACTTGACTTTCCTTTCTACTCCCCTTCGCTATTATTCCATCAAGAACTGCCTGTCCATGTGTGACGATACAAATTTACCAATTGACTGTCTTCGGATGGCATATCGTGTCCCTTGAGATGAGTCACAATAAACCGTCCGACCTACCCTTCCCTCAAAACCCCCCCTACCTATATACACATACATATCGACTCAAGGAAACGATAGGCAAACTTTGATAACTATTAACGAATCGACGACGACGACGACGACGACGACGACGACGACGACGACGCAGTGAAGTCAGTACGGACTGAGACACGTTGGGGTATCTACCGTCAGGTGGTCCGAGGGGGCAGGGACCCTAAGAGGTCCGTTCTTATGACCTCACCCAATGGCAAACGAAGAGGTTACGGACTTTCACTTTTCACTTTCACTTCAACAAGTCAGTACAGACTGAGAATCATTAGGGTACCTGACGTCGGATGGTCCGAGGAGGTAGGTACCCTAAAAGGTCCGTTCTCATGAACTCACCCTACGGTAACGGAAGAGGTTTAACCGATCTGAGGTCATGTTTATTTTTGAATTTTTTTTGTGAACATGTAGTTCTCGTGGTAGTTCTTACACTCTTTTTTGTTGGTGGTTTTTATCCTCTTTTATAAAAAGTTAGTACATAGACTCTTTTCAAACCATGGGTCTTATATTACATTCCGAGATAATTTAATTGTGAAAATCTTAAAGTCACTCTTCCTTTACCGTTAGGTGAGGTCACAAGAACGGACCTCTTAAGGTACCTGTCTACTCGGACCACCCGACAACAGGTATCCCAGTGTGTGTCGACCTGTACTGACTTCGTTGAATCGTACGTACGTACGTAACCTCTTCCTTTACCGTTGGGTGAGGTCACAAGAACGGATCTCTTACGGTTCCTACCTCTTGGAACTAACCGACGACAGATACCCCAGTGTGTCTCAACCTGTACTGACTTCACTGAATCGTCGTCGTCGTCTTAAGGTCGTTACTCCGTTAGTAACTACAGACTCTATCGGTTCTTTAGTAATGTTTTGTCACCACGAATCTAATCCTCTCTCCCTCTTTATGTCTCCTTTCGTTCTAAGGTTCGTTCCATTGAGACGTAATAAGTAACAGGAAAACCGGTTGGAACAATAAAATGTACATACAAAGATTGGTTAATAGAGAACTGTTGTAACCTTCACCATGACATATTATAATGTAACATGGGGAATATGATAAACTGGGTAGTATATAAGAGTAGGAAAAGTCACTGACTAATCTGTTCTTGACCTCTCTATTAAACATACACTGTTTGTGAAAGTACGTGTACCCCCAACAAAACTTCATTGTTTTTAAAAACAAGTTTACTATATTAATATCTTATACAATAAACGTGTTACTTCGGAAACTGACACACCGAGTTTTACTTGACACCCTTTAAGAATGTCTCTACCCTTATGGTCTGGTGGGACAAAGGACTCGAAGGACATACGTCCTGTTCTTCGTTGTCAATCTTGGTCTGTATCCTGTTTCCTGACTTAGTTTTAGTCCTTTCTTTTATGTAGTTCTGACATATAACAGGGGGACGAATAATTTGAATATACGTCTCCTATAGTATACTTTACGGTTAACCTTCTGAGTGTTCGACCTTAGTTTTAACGGTCTTCTTTACAGTTGTTGGAGTCTATACATCTACTATGGTGAGATTAACGTCTTTCGCTTCTCCTTGATTTCTCTGAGAACTACTCCCACTTTCTCGTCTCACTTTTTTGAACGAATTTTGAGTCGTAAGTTTTTTAATTCTAATGCCGTAGGCCAGGGTTGTGAAGTACCGTTTATCTTCCCCTTTGTCACCTTTGTCACTGTCTACCACTGACGTCGGTACTTTAATTCTGTGAACAAGGAACCTTCTTTTCAATACTGTTTGGATCTGTCGTATAATTCTTCGTCTCTGTAGTGAAATGATTGTCTCCAAGTATATCAGTTTCGATGCAAAAAAGGTCATCAGTACAGACCGACACTCTCAACCTGGTATTTCTTCCGACTCGCGACTTTTTAACTACGAAAACTAAACACCACGACCTTTTCTGAGACTCTCAGGGAACTGTCGTTCCTCTAGTTTGGTCAGTTAGGAATTCCTTTAGTTGGGACTTATAAGTAACCTTCCTGACTATGACTTCGACTTCGAGGTTACGAAACCGGTGGACTGTACTCCTCGTCTGAGTGACGTCTTCTCGACTGAGTAACGTCTTCTCGACTGAGTAACCTTTTCTGGGACTACGACTCTCCCTAACTCCCGTCCTCCTCTTCCTCTGCTGTCTCTTACCCTACCGACCTACCGTAGTGACTGAGTCACCTGGTGTACGCAAACTCGTCTGAGATCTTCTACCACTTCCTGTCCCTTCGGACCACACGACGTTGAGTACCCTAGTGCTTCTCAACCCGTGTTGAATCGCTAACTTGTTGTTGTAAAAATATCCAAATATCCAAGAAAAATTGTGACCGTTGATATAAAAAGACTTTGTTTTCGTCCTGCATACTAGACTGTACATCTTCTATTCTTCTATAAAATTTAGCCTCGTCTGACACCTATACTCGGTTTACGAGTTACATATTATTTAGTTTTAATTCCTTAAAACCGTGGTGCCTCCGGACCGAAGACCTGAATAAGGGTGAAAATAATCGATAAAATAGTAATTCAATGAATTAGAAGGTTACAGGGTTAAAAGGTTAGATGTTTCATCTTTTTTACTGACTAAGTTGTAGTAATCCCGAAACCATTCTTTTAATTTTGTCTTTTAGGATTGGTTCACGTAACCCACACGACAAATGTTTCATTTACGACTTAGCTTAAAAGAGAGAGTAATAACACACAGAGTCTGCGAGTTAGGATAGACTGAGAAAACACTGGGTCACCTGACTCCGGTGGTCGGACGAGACAGGTACACTAAGGGGACCGTTCCTACGACCTCACCCAACGGTAAAGGAAGAGGTCCCGCAGAAGGGGTTTTAATTTTGATTCGCTACTTTGAGTACAGAGCACAGACGACGAAACCGTCCGTCTAAGAAATGGTGACTCGGTGGACCCTTCGGGGTATCTCCTCTTACCATGACCGAATCAGCGATCCAAAACAGGATGAGGACGCTAGGGTAACTTACATCGGTCGGTCCGAGGAGACAGGTATTTTAAAAGGTCTGTTCTTATGACCTCGCCCAATGGTAAAGGAAGAGGTTCCCTAGAAGGACTGGATCCCTAACTTGGATCCAGAAGACGTGATCGTCCGTCAAAGAAACGGCTTACTCGGTAGTCCCTTTCGTTATCTCCTCTTATGATAGAGAATTTCTACTATTTATTCTTTCACCCTTACTCTTGGTCCGATATCGAACTCGATCTTCCCCAACTTTTTAAATCTTCTCCGGAAATGACGGGGGATCACAATTTAGAGGAGCAAAAACAAAACCAAAACAAAGATTCACCATAAAATGATTCGTTAAGGGTTCAAACTTCGTTCATTCAAAACAAAGTCACTAGAAAGTATAACCCAATGAAGGTTTAGGTGTGTGTGTGTGTTAATGACATTCTGTCTTTTCGGAATATGAAATTTCTATAATTCAAACCAATAAAAATGGTTTCTCTTCGGTTTCATCTTTACTCTCCCCTACACATAGATCGTGTCCATTAGTTTAAGACATAAATTTATACAGGTAATTAACTTCTTTAGTCTCGTAATCCTATGTATATAAAATCATTTCACAAATCCGTAATCGTTGAGATTGACTTCGTTATCTTACTAACTTAGTTCAATTTGAGGAATGGATCCGATAAAAATCACCTTTACGACTGTAGGAATTATGTCTCCAAACCTATGAAGGTAAGATCATCATATATATCGGGTGTCTGTTCAGAATGATTTTACACGACTCAATCGAAGAGTCCAAACCCTGAAATAAAATGTTCCCGTACCGTAAGTTAAGTACTGTAAGTTTACAAGATTTATTAATATCTATTGGTGACTTACTTTACTGACGAAAATAAAACATCAATAATCAGTGTATTTTCCTCTAAGTTTTAATGTCTCTAACCCTTAATGAATACATTAAATCATTTTTTTTTAAGACCCAAAAATCGATTAAGTTGTTGAAACATTTTCACCGTCCACCTTTAAATTCGATGAAGTCTGATACATATTGACCAAATTTATTTTGACTTTATCTAGTCGAAAAAACCGAACTAAAGTCGGATTATAAAGACAGGTACTCAAAAATAATCTTTTATATAAATAAGAAACTTTTCTTTCTGTACAGACTACATTTCCACCAGAATTGTTTGAAGCTTCATTCTACTAACTAACTAATTATATGTAGAAGGACTTAGGCTTCTTTTTATGTAAAGATGATCAAAAATTTCAGACAAAAATATAGGATCACAAAGAGACCATTTCTAGTAAGAGTTCAAAAGTAATTTTTGAAGTCGAGATTTGGACACATTCTCCCCGACTACTCAACAGTAAATCTCTTAATCCACTAATTAATAATAAGTACTATGTAAGTTCAGTATGACATATAGAAGGGATATTAAAGGGTCATGTTAATCAATATTACTTGACAGGAATGAACCGTACGACTGAAGAGAAGTTTTGAGTAAGAACACTCTGTGGATTACAGAAAAATTAGACCGAGAAGATCATTATGTAGGGAACTAAGTTTACGTCTTCTTAAATACCAACACTAGTATTAACTACTCTAAGAGGACCGACAACTCTAGTCAATCATTTCTCACTACAACTTCATTAACCATATGGACTTTTTATGGGAAACATCCTTACAACTGTATATATTTTCAACTATATATTTTTCTCAATAGTTCTTGTCCACGAATCTGAACATTTTCAGGTCAATATAAAAAGGAGAGGAACAAATGTATACATTGTAAAAACGAATCAATTAGTTTGTCCATGGTACTACTAATCGGTACACATAATGTATTAAAATCCACTATTGAAGATTTTATTCTATAGTATTTTATAAAAGTGTCAGTTATCCTAGATGATAATGAATAAAATTTCCTATAAAATTTCGTTTTTCATTTATACCTATTCTACTCTGCGAAATCATCTAGTTTCTGTGTCGTTTATTATACCTTTCTTTTCGTCTATCGTCCACGTCACCGAAATCACAGTTATGTTACATTCTTAGTCTCCAAGGGTATGTATCCTTTCTAGAAGGGTCCACCGTGATAACCATTTCTTGGACCGACAATTACGTCCTCTAAATTCTCTATACTCAAACTAGGGACCCAACCCTTCGAAAGGACCTCTTCCTTTACCGTTTATAAGAACGGACCTCTTAGGATACCTATCACCTCAGACCGCCCGATACTAGGTATCATAACGTTTCTTAACCTGTACTGAGTTCACTGAAAGGTGTATCGTATCTTCCACAAGTTTAAAATTTATGTTCATGTTTTAAGGTATTAAGAAAAGAAAAACGAAAAAATCGGACTAAGGAAAGGTTCTCTCGTGTTACCGGTTTAATTTGTTCGTTGGAGTAACGGTCCCGTTGTGTGTTTGTGACATCGTGTTTAAGCTGTTACTTCATGGATATGTTCGGTAACTTAATTAGTATGTCAGTAGATTTATATTGTACGAATACTTTCAGGTATCGTTATTCTTTTATATTTTTTAATTTTATCATTCGTTGTGGAGTTTGTTCAATAGAGACCAAATTCTCGACCCCTGAGAAAATGATAATAGGTGATCGTACCTTATTTGTGTAACCTTATAAAACTCCTAAGTAACTTTTTTGTTTCGTGTGTATCAAAGACGGAAATACTCGATGTCTAGTCGGTAGTAGGTGTGACACTTGTCAGACACACCCCTTAAAGGACGTGTCTCCCAAACCAAGTGTAAGTCGTCGACCGAGTTCACTAACCAGTATCGGAGTGTCCGGGACCCCACCCCGAGTCAGAGAATACTTGGTCTCTAAAACTGAATCTGAACAGTGGAGTAACAGTGGTGTATTAAAGGGTCAGATCCAGGAAACCTGAGACTAGGAAAATGAAAAGACCTGGGGTATAACGATTAAGGATATCGAACAGACGGAACGGAATAGCTGACAAAACCGGTCAAGTCAGGTCAATTGGACTGAGTGACTGGACAGAAGGAGCAGACGGGGTGACGACTTATTTAGGACCACACTTATGAGACTTAATAGTATTGTTCCACCTGGGTTTATAGAGTTTGATTTCCTACGTTTATGATAGATAGATGGTCAATAGTTAAAGATTAAAAGTAAGTAGTACACCTTCAGTGTTGCTTTTACCATCTTTTAGTGTATTACAGTCCAGTCTATAAGGTTTCTCGTCGGTTCCCTTAAAGTTCAAATAGTGACTTTTTGTTTTACAGTTCCTCCGTGTTTTCAAAGAATTGGTACCACTTGAAACACTGGTACGTTCCTTAGTAACACAGAACATACGACCCACTTTTATATTTAATATTTATTACAAAATGAATTACGGACCGAGTCACGACCCCTCTGTCGTTCCGGAGTCATTTATTTAGTACTCTCTCATCGTGACTGTACATATGTGACGGTACACATGTTATATATCGCTCACTCTTCGACGACAAATTGGTCCCTCGAGTCGAACCACGATACACTAGCCCCAAACCTTCCCTCCGAGTTCCTCCTCCCTTATATACATATGAATATCGACCAAGTACAACAACATGTCGTCTTTGATTGTCTTGTCGTATTACGTTAGTAGGAAGTTAAATTTCATTTATTTATTACTTGTAACCTCCTCTTTCCCTTCCTTCCTGTATTTATTACTCCTTTCATCTTTCCTTCTTTATTTTTTTTTCACAGTACTGACCGAATTCGGTACGGTCTGTCAGAGAAAAATTCAGTCACAACGATCAGTTCAAGTTGGAAATAGGGGTTTGATTCGGACGGTTCCCTACTCTCCGTTACGTTTGTTCCCAATCTGGTTTACGACACTTTAGTGTTTATAAATAATCGTTCATACGTTTTATATTACGTTTATCGTAGACGAAGCTATTCCAGACCTTTTGAGATGAAGGACAAGTCTATTCGGGGAACGGAGTCTCCAAGTCAGACTCAGTCTATGTTTTTATTAGAGATCATCTTCAGGAAAATAGACTCCGTCCGTTCTCAGTAGACACTCCTGATCTTAAACGGACTAAACATTCGAAATATACCTTCACACCGTAGACGTGTTTTGACGATGGGTTGGTATGTAAAATTTGTTGTGAGTAATAGTAGTTTTTAAAAAAAGATTACATAAGCTACAATTAATTATTTGAGGAACTATCTCTAAAACCAGGAGGAGAAATTTACAGAGGTTTGACACGTTAGAACTAACGTCATAGGGTTTATGATTTAGTTACCGGAATTTTATCTTTGACTATGAGATGGTGTGTGAGGTTACGTATAAAGACGATGTTACAAATATCACTTTATAAAGTTTCATTTAATAGTATATTTTTCATTTTGTCCTTCGTTCTTCTTCCCTTTCCTCCCTTCCACCCTCCCCTTTTTTGCGAGGTTGGTGAATAGACTATATCAGTGATAAGGTAGATACAAAATAATGACAAAGATTTATTTAAAACGGTCAGATTTCTTAAAAACCTGACAGAGAGAGACCCTTAAGAGAATAGTGGGTGAGGGAGTTTATTATGTGATTAAAACGGTACACTATTTTAAGAACAATTACAAGTGTATTTTTGAGTTTACAAAATTGTAAAGTCCATTTTAGTTAATGAGAAGAATGAGAAAAGGGTGAGGGGGGTTTTGAACCGAATAGTTAGAAAATTTTTCGCATAGACACACACACAAATAAAAAAATAATTCATATGATACGCTTCTTGACTGAGTAACCTTTTCTGGGACTAAGACCCTTTCCCTCCTCTTCCCTTGCTGTCTCCTACTCTACCAACCTACCGTAGCGGCTACGACACCTGTACTCATACTCATACGAGGTCCTCAACCACTACCTGTCCCTTCGGACCGTACGACGTCAGGTACCCCAAGGTTTCTCAACCTGTACTGACTCACTGACTTGTCTTGTCTATGATACAAGGGACCTAATAAGACTCGGGAAATCGAGAAACCTTAAGTCACTGGGATCATTTCTCTGATATAGTATTTAAAAAGTCACTTACAAACTAATCAACTTAATAATATACTTTTTTACAGAAGATCTGATAACAGGACATGTTGTAGTTAAAATTTTATAATGAAAGGGTAAATTCTTACTTTATTTGATGGTCGATTACTCTTTTACCATCACTCTTCCTTTTCATACTAGATTTACCTGTGTCATTTCTCTAACTCTTAGCAAAGTTTAACTATTCTCTTTTATTTCCGTTGCCAAATTTTACCGTTCATTACACTCGTTTAACAAAAAACTTAGGTTTAACTTTTTAGGAAAGGTTTTATAGATAAAGTGATTCACCGTTTAATTAAAGAACCTCATAAAAGGTTGAAAATTTTATATTCGTATTATTAAATTATGTATAAAAGATGATTTAATAAGTGTAAGATAGGGGTTTAAAATCTATAAAAATAATGATTCAACAGAAATTCAAGTTCCAAGATTGTATAGACTTGACATCTTTTTAATATCTTAAAAGGGATATCTTAAGGGCAATCACCGTTTTGTCAGTCCTAAAAAAAGAATTAAAACATATACTAACTCGTAAATTAACCCAGTTCAAGTATAAATTCTTATATAATTATGAAAGACTAAGAATAAGTGTCTTATGACAATACTAGATCCGTTCAAACCGGAATCTCATGTTTTACTTCGTCCCGTTTCCGATTGTCTCAAAACGGTTCTTTTGTATGACCCGTATCGTTTGTCGGAGAAAGTTGTTGTGTTTTCTGAGATGTGTACCTGTAGTGGTCTACCAGTTATGGTTTTAGTCTAACTAATACAAGGAACGTCAACGCCTTTGAGATATACCAGTCGTTTTTATTCTGGTCCTCGACTGACACCGAGTCTATTACTTGAGGAATAACATTTTAAGTCTGAATTTAACTTCTTTGATCCCTCTCGGTAATCCGGTAAGTCCATACTGGATTTAGTTTAGAGAATACTAAATGTGTCACCTTCACTGTTTATCTAAGTTCCCTAATCTAGACTATCTGTCTCGTGGACTCCTTGATACCTACCTCCAAACACTGTAACATGTCTTCCGACACTAGTTTTGGCAAGGGTTCTTTTTCTTTACGTTTTTCCGTTTTACCAACACCCCTCCGGAATTTTTATCGACTCTTTTCTCCTCTTCACTTTCCGTTTCTCTTTTCTTTTCTATAAGGGTAAACTCACGTCTCAAGGTTTCTTATCGATCCTTTCTATTCTTTCGGAATCATTCACTAGTTACGTTTCTTTATCTCCTTTTGTTATCTTACCCTTTCTGATCTCGAGAGAAGTTCTTTTAATCTATATGGTTCCCTTGTAAAGTACGTTTCTACCCGTGTTATTTCCTGTCTTTGCCATACCTGTATTGTCTTCATCTTTTATAATTCTCCACCGTTTTTATGTGTCTTGATATATTTCCTCTAGGTCTATTATTGCTACCACACTAGTGAGTGGGTCTCGGTCTGTAGGACCTCACACTTCAGTTCACCCGGAATCCTTCGTAGTGTTACTTGTTTTGATCACCTCCACTACCTTAAGGTCAACTCGATAAAGTTTAGGAATTTTACTACGATAATTTCACGACGTGAGTTATACGGTCCTTTAACCTCTCGAGTCGTCACCGATGTCCTGACCTTTTCCAGGCAAAAGTATGGTTGGATTTCTTCCCGTTACGGTTTCTTACGAGTCTGATGGTGTATTACTGTGAGTAAAGTGTACGACCGTTTCATTTAGGGTTTTAAGAGATCCGATCCGAAGTTATCATACACTTGACTCTTCAAGGTCTAAAAGTTCAACCTTAATTTTTACCGTCTCCTTGGTCTCTAGTTTAACAGTTGTAGGCAACCTAGTAGCTTTTTCGTTTTCGCAGAGTCTTTTTTAGATGAAGA
Organism: Capra ibex; assembly: GCA_006410555.1. Lineage (NCBI taxonomy): Eukaryota > Metazoa > Chordata > Mammalia > Artiodactyla > Bovidae > Capra > Capra ibex. The sequence goes on from SJYO01037955.1 coordinate 26,283,386, forward strand.
CGAAGTAACTGATACGATTTCGGAAACTGACACACCTAGTGTTGTTTGATACCTTGTAAGAATTTCTCTACCTTTATGGTCTGGTGGAATGGACGGAGGACTCTTTGGACATACGTCCATTTCTTCGTTGTCAATCTTTACCTGTACCTTATTGTCTAACCAAGGTTTAAACCTTTCCTCATGCTGTTCCGACATATAACAGTGGGACGAATAAATTGAATTTACGTCTCATGTAATACACCTTACGGTCCGATCTACTTTGTGTTCGACCTTAGTCCTAACGGTCCTCTTTATAGTTATTGGAGTCTATGTGTTTACTGTGGTGGGAATACTGTCTTTCGTTTCTCCTCGATTTCTCGGAGAACTACTTTCACTTTCTCTTCTCACTTTTTCGACCGAATTTTAAGTTGTAAGTTTTTTACTTCTAATACCGTAGATCAGGGTAGTGAAGTACCGTTTATATACCCCTTTTTACCTTTGTCACTCTCTGAAATAAAAGAACCGGAGGTTTTAGTGTCGTCTACCACTAATGTCGGTACTTTAATTTTCTGCGAACGATTTCTTTTCGATACTGTTTGGATCTGTTGTATAATTTTTCGTCTCTGTAATGAAACGGTTGTTTCCGGGTATATCGACTTCGATACCAAAGGGATCAGTACAAACCTACACTCTCACCTGGTTTTTCTTCCGACTCGTGGTTTCTTGACTACGGAAACTTGACGTAACAACCTCTTCTGAGAGCTCTCAGGGAACCTGACGTTCCTCTAGTTTCGTCGGTTACGATTTCCTTTAGTCCGGACTTATAAGTAACCTTCCTGACTACGATTTCGACTTCGTGCTTATGAGACCGATGAACTACGTTTCTTAGTCGAGTAACCTTTTCTGAGACTACGACCCTTTCTAACTTTGTCCTCCTCTGCCGCTGCTGTCTCTTACTCTACAAACCTACGGTAGCGGTTTAGCTACCTGTATTCAAACTCGTTCGAGATCCTCTACCACTTCCTATTCTTCGGACCGTACGACGACAGGTACTTCAGTGTTTTTGACCCTGTACTGACTTGACTTGTTGTCGTTAATTGTTTATACGTAAAGGGGTCTCCGTTTATCTACCCACAGGGACGTTTATACTACGATTTAACGGTAAGATGAATGGACTTACATAAAACTCTCTCAAACTTTGACCGTTTAATATTTATTGTCGTTAAACTCTTCTAGATATTATAGGGAGGAAGGAACAGTAAGATAAACGTCACCAAAACTCCAGGTAACACGTATTCTTCTAGGACCCCCGAAAAACTTTCGTCTCTACTGGTTGGAGGTAGAGGTGTCTTAGAGCAAACTAAACAGACCACTTTCCAAGTCCATAATCATAAAAACATTTCGTAGATAACTCCACCGGTTTTCCAAGTAGGTCTAAAAAGGTACTACAAGTTTTAGGACTTACTTGAAAAATCAGGATAGGTTTTAAAAAAGAAATACAACGTTTAATCTCTTGGTGACAGGGATTCCAAATACGGTCTTGACCTTATGTCATCCTGATATAAGTTGGATCCCGAAGGGACCACCGAGTCTGCCATTTCGCAGACGGACGTTACGCCCTCTGGGCCCAAGCTAAGGACCCAACCCTTCTAGGGGACCTCTTCCTTTACCGTTAGGTGAGGTCGTGAGAACGGACCTTTTGGGGTACCTGCCTCCTCAGACTATCCGATGTCAGGTACCTCAGCGTCTCACCCTGTGCTGACTCGTTGAAGTGAAAGTGAAAGTCTAAACTGGATTATCTATAAGAGATCCTCTAAAATGATTATATGAATACGGAACCGAAAAATTACTTTATAGTCAATAGGTCTACAATATAAAAATTTTTCTTATGAATCTTTTAATGATGGATACACCATAAACCAATAAGGAATTAATACATGTCTTTCTGTAGTAACGGAGTAACTTATATGACTCGATAATCTCCCACTTCACCCTTCAATAACGAATAGGACTTCGTGAACTCGAGACAGAGAATGTTAGACTATAGTTAATGACTGATTGTACTTAAAAGTTAAATTGTTTATAGACTAATGTTGGTATAATTCTCGATTTGTGTACCGTCCTCCTTTAATATAAATTGTTTGTTCTCTCAAGACATATTCATCCTAAAATAATTTGTGTAACTTTGTCTCTTAACTTATCAGTGATTCCCAGAGGACTCTTTTCAATGAAAATGGTTTATAGATCTCTCGCCCCCTTTTTTTGGTGTTTGAAGTTGACTGTTCTTTAATTCACCGGTCTTAGTAGTCATTTTATCACGATAACGTTAAGGATCGAAAATCTTCTTTAATTAGATCTCAATTATATTTATAGAGTGTTTAAGATCAGTACCATGAGGTCTAAATAGAAAAATTTTTTCCAAATTACTTACTCTAAACAAAAGTGTCGTAAAAAGGGGTGAAACGTTGGCAGTATGACAGGAAACCGACTATATAATTGTATAGGGACTTTAGAATAGAAATAGGTAAGATAACATTTACTCACGGGGTCAAGACACAAGGAGAAGAACATACAAACAAGAGACATAAATTAGTCTAAAAGGTACTAATTATCTCATCTCGGTAAGGGAAATAGTCCACTTAAACGTAAAATTGGCCCTTAAGACTACTGTCTATCCAAGTCTCAAGTCTAGTGACTTAGACATAAGTAAACTCTTATCCTACGTTTACTCCTCCCTTTAAAATTTAATAAGATCAATCTACAGGTGGAATAGTTAAGGATCGACACCAGGAGACCCAGAATCCATTTACTAATTTTTATTTTCTCTGTGAAATATTTGAATCGATGAGTTACTTTTATAATTTATATCTTCTCTCCAAAATTTATTTCATAAGATATTTTAGTCCTGATCTAACTGTCGTTACGGTAATTCGTAAATACATAAACGTAATAAACATTTCTTACTGGAAACGGGTTCAGGGGGTAAGAAACAACGAAAACTTTGTTACGTTCATCGAATTCGTCAAACTACAACTTATGGTGAATAAACATCATCTTTGGGTTATTTTTTTTACCCTCTTTTGAAACACGAATTGTAGTCGATCACTCTTTTACACAGACTACGTGTCCCAATAAAAAATGATAGATAATTGTATTGTGGACAGTAGTTAATCTTATCAGAATCAATGTCAAATTTTGTCTGAAGGAAGAGAAAGTATAATCTTATTAAAGAGAGATTATTCCGACCGTCTGAGTTAAATATAATTAAAGAAAGTCCCATTAAACACTGACGTACAAACAATTTTTAGTTAGACTGAGTTTTACTTAGTTGTTTAATCACTTTAATCAATGTTCGTGTTTGTTGACGTTCGTTTATCATACGTAGTTACCGTAAGAATTAGTTAAGATCTGAGTTTACTATTCATCGAGAAGGAATTCTATTAAACTGATATATTTACACCTTGAGTAACATGGTGTAAATACACTTAACAAAGGAAATATTACTTCGAAAATCTCTGATACTAAATCTCAAGTCTAATAATATTGACATTATATTATAGTTTTAGATAATTTTATTGTAACATAAAGAAAATTAATAAAAAATTTTAATTTCATTTACTTTTAAATAGAACTAAACTTTTAAGTATCCTAACTAGTTATTATGTGTGTGACCAATTTTTAGATGGTTTTAATTTTAATCTTTATATAATTTTTACCTTTACTGGTAGTACCATAACCAGGTCATTAAAATTCCAAAAACTATAATCATGAATGTTAGTAGAAGTATTTAAGTAGTAGAAGTATTTATGACTCTTCACAATTTCCTCAACTTCCGTTAAACCATTCGAATCCGTATAAATATGCTTATTTAAGATTCTGACTAAACGTATACTAGAAATTTGTCCGAAAAACTGGAGTCGTGTACGGTAATAAAAATTAAAAAGTTATAGAGTCCTTGACTTAAGGTTAAACCTTTGACTCTATCAAATGTGATACTTGAGTAATGAGACGAAAATATAAGGACATTATCGTAAATAATGTCTTTGTAAAATAGGTTGATCTACTAGAGACATCTGATTTTTGTATAACAAGACTTTACGACAACCGTTCACACATAAACTGAGAAATGGGGGAAGTAAGTAACTTGAAAAAGGAGATCGTCGACGCAGACATCTCGAAGGTACCTGAGTGGGAATTCTAGAACACAGGTCAAAAGTATAGAATATAGGACAACTCTACAGAGGTTAGTTAGGGTTGTTCTCAGGGGACTAAAGGTGGATTAGGTTTTTTTTATACTAATTTATGTGGTTGGTCTACACTGTTACTACGATAATCTACACAATTATAAAATAGTAGACGAGTGACCTTTATTACAATAGTTTTTATCACAGAGATTACAACTGTAAAGATATATTTCAACACAAATTGGTTTAAAAGTTGTCAATAGGGTGAAATGTTTTTTTTTACGTAGGAACGAATTCCGTAAATATTTTTCCTGATGGTTTCTCTGTAAAATCTAAGGGTACGATATTATTTAGGTCTAGTAAGTATTTGGTTTGGAACGAATATGAAATGGAGACGGTATCAAAACGAGTATATTAGGGAGTGAGATACGGGTAGGAAGTTTCAAATTGAGTTCAGAATTGAAAAAGTATTAAGTACTCTGATTGGATCTTATGTATTCTAAATAAAAGGGACTTTCTGTTACGACTAACCTGTTCGGAGTCCAAGAACCGTATATAATACAGTGTTAATATTAGGATCCTGTGTCCAACAACACCAAAACGAGAGATACGAAAAACTGTCTTAAGAAGTTCAAAGTCACATTCGAATGATTCACGTTTTAAATATGACATAATAGAGAAGACATAGGGTCAGAACATCATATTGAGGTCCACTGTGTTAAGTGTAAACTTACTACTTATATCTTACTTGTAAGTGACATAAAGATTCGATATCACACAGTTTTATATTAACAACTAAGAACTGCGCTGACGAGTCAATTACATAACCCAACCGGTTTTTCAATCAAACAAAAAAAGACATGGTAGAATGGTTAATTAAAACCGAATTAGACATCTTAGATGAAATTTTGGTTCCATTTAAGTCTATTGTTCTTGCACTCGTAAAATAGAGTTTTTCCATAATATTCTTATGTAACTTATGATAATCGTGTATCACCTACTTACAGAAAGTTTTTTCTCTACACCATATAATTTTGTTTCTTGGGATTAAAAAAAGTAAATAATCTATTTTGAGAAACATCTTTGTATTGGTAGAGTAATTATTTCCCAATATAGTAGATTTGTACTTGACGATAATTGTACCTTAAATACAGTCTCTTTTAGACACATAAGGGGTAGGATTATGTATTTTAATCGTTATCGTCAACTTTTTCTCCAAATAAATTAATGGACAATTTATCCATTAATTATCCGTTTCCATATTAGATACATTGTGAAGTTTTAAATAATCCGTTTTTATATATATAATTTGGAGACCTTTCTTTCTTTTTCTAATATTAAACGTGAATGTTACAATCGGTTATAAAACTAATTATAAAAACTTTATTTTGACCAAAAGAGACATTTTACATACTTAATCGTCAGAAGTTGGCCCCTCCTCTAAACCGGGGGTCCCCGTTTAAACCGTTCTAGACTTTGTTGAAGTAGTAGTAAGTTCTCCACGACGACCATAGATCATACATCTTTGGTTCCCCAACGATTTAAGATTTCTCGTTTCCTTTCAGGGGGGTTTCTTACCCTTCTTAATAGGGTAGGGTCTACAATTATAGCGACTCTAATTTTTTGGTTTGAGTTTTCATTGGGTTCTTTCTTTTATAAGGTAAGTGGACGTGTCGAAAGAAAGAGTATCGATAGTCTTTTCACCGAGGGTACACCTCAAAAAACCTCTCTTTTACACAACAAAAGTGTAGATTTTTCACCTTGTGTTTTGTTCTAGACCCTTCATCTCGTCTCCTATTTGTACTTGTCCCGAGTATAGATGGTTACAGAGATGAAGTCCTTCCATGCGAAGTACTTACGGACACTAGGTGTCGTCAGAAACTACGGTACTGACGTGAGAACGGTCGAAGGCTAGATCCGTGGTATATCGTCTGATTTGGAAAATTTTACGAGTTTTGGAAAACTACTGAAAGGTAATGTGAATCTCCTCCCCTCTGAATTCACTATTTATGGACACAATTTCTTCTTCTCCCTAGAGTCTATTTGTTAGATTGAAATATGAAGTTCCTTGATCTTTTTTTTTTCCTGTTTGATTTTCTTTTAATATCCGGTAATAAAGACTATTTGGATCTACGTTTTTAAGAGTTATTTTACGATTGTTTCACTAAATTGTACAGTCTTTCGAATATGTTTTGCTAGTCCATACTGAATGGAATCCAAATTGTTTTAATATAGTTGATTACAATATATGGTGGAATTGTCTTACTTCCTATTTTCGGTGTACTAGTCGAGTTATCTGCGTCTTCTTCGTAGACTGTTTCAAGTAATAGGAAAGTAATGAGGACCAATGAAGAAGTAAGCGTATAAGATGGTGACAAAAAAGAGAGAGTGAGACAAAGTCGTTGTGACGAGGTTATTTGTGTGTGTTTCGTACATATGTAGAGTCGTAAAAGGGAGACTGTCTGGTAAGAAGGTGGTCGTAAGACACCGAAGAGGGATATGATGTATAATAAGATGTCCAGAGACAAGGTTACAGTGGAGGTATATATTTTTTCATCGAAAATAGTGAACGATAAATGAAGACTACAAAGTAAAAGAGGTGTGGTGAAAAGTAACAACGACAACAAGTCAGTGTGTCAGCACAGGTTGAGAAACACTAGTGCACCTGACATCGTGTAGTCCGAAGAGATAAGAAGTGATAGAGGGTCTCAAACCAGTTTGAGTACAGACAACTCAGTCACTACGGTAGGTTGGTAGAGTAGGAAACGGTGGGAGAAGAAGAGGACAGGAGTTAGAAAGGGTCTTAATACCAGAAAATGTTACTCAGCCGAGAAAAGTAGTCCACCGGTTTCATAACGTTGAAGTCGAAGTCGTAGTCAGGAAGGTTACTTATAAGTCCCAACTAAAGGAAATCCTGACTGACAAAATAGAGGAACGAGAGGTTCCCTGAGAGTTCTCAGAATAGGTCTTGGTGTTAAACTTTCGTAGTTAAGAAACCGAGAGTCGGAAGAAATACCAGGTTGAGAGTGTAGGTATGTATAATCAGGGAGTCAACACAGACTGTTATCTAACATCGGGTGAGCCGAGGAGACGGATATCTTAAAAGGTCTGTTCTAATGACCTCACCCATCAATAAAAGAAGAGATCCCCTAGAAGGGTTGGGTCCCTAGCTTGGACGTAGAGGACGTAACGTCCGTCTAAGAAATTGCGGACTCGGTGGCCCCTTCAGGTGTTGGTGTGTACTTAGAACCTTTTTGGTATCGAAACTGATATACCCGGTAACAACCATTTCTTTACAGAGACGAAAAATTATACGACAGATCCAAACAGTATCGAAAAAGAGGTTCCTCATTCGTAGAAAATTAAAGTACCGACGTCAGTGGTAGATGTCACTAAAACCTCGGGGGGGTTTTTTTCAGACAGTACCAAAATTAGAAAGGGGTAGATAAATGGTACTTCACTACCCTGACCTATGGTACTAGAATTAAAAAACTTACAACTAAAAATTTTACAGTTGTCGAAAAGTGAGAGGAGAAAGTGGAAGTAGTTCTCCAAGAAATTAAGGAGAACCGAAAGACGGTGTTCCCACCACGGTGGACGTATAGACTCCAATAACTATAAAGAGAACCGTTAGTAATAAGATCGAACTCGAAGTAGGTCGGACCGTAACGTGTACTACACGAAACGTATATTCAACTTATTCGTCCCATTGGTGTATGTCGGAACCACATGAGGAAAGGTATAAAACTTGGTCAATCAAAAAGGTACAGACCAAGATTGACAACGAAGAACTTCACGTAGGTCCAAAGAGTCCTCCGTCCATTCCACCGGAAAATTTTATATATAAAAAATTGACCAAACTAGAAAAGTGTGGTCAGTCTTACTGGTAGTAGTTTTTCAGATGTTTGCAATTTACCACCTCTCCTACACCTCTTTTCTTTAGGAGAACGTGACAACCAACCTTACATATAACTATGTTGGAGACACCTCTTTTAACACCTCTAAGGAATTTTTTGATCCTTATTTCTATGGTATACTGGGTCGTTAGGGTGAGGACCCGTATATGGGACTCTTTTGGTATTGACTTTTTTTATGTATCTGGAGTTACAAGTATCGTCGTGATAAATATCGTCGAACATGTACCTTCGTTGGATCTACAGGTAGTTATCAACTTACCTATTTCTTCTGCACCACGAATATATGTTACTTTATAATGAATCGGTATTTTTTCTTACTTAAACTCAATCAAGATCACTCTACCCACTTGGATCTTGGACAATATGTCCCACTTTATTCAGTTTGTATCTTTTTTATTTATATTACATAATTACGATAATATCTTATAACTAGTTAGATAAACGTCCCTTCTTTACCTCCGTGTCTATATCTTCTGTCTGGACACCTGTGTTATCCTCTTCCTTTCTCACCCCACTTACCTCTTTCATCGTAACTGTATATATCTTATGATACACATTTTGTCTCTCGACCAACGATATACTGTGTCCCTCGGGTCGGACCACGAGACACTACTGGATCTCCCCATTCTTCCTACCTCCCCTCGCTCCGAGTTCACCCTCCACTACACACATATTAATACCGACTAAACGTAACGACATACCGTTTTTTTTTTTATGTTGTAACATTAAAAGGAGGTAAATTTTTTATTTAATTTTTTTAAACAAACATATAACAGACAAAGTAGGGTGACAGTGATAGGGTTTATTCATCCTATAAACGAATGAAAAATATGCGAATGTTTCCACGGATTTTTACCATTAGATAAGTATTTATGAACAATTAGTTGTATATTTAGTTATATACTTACTTAATTACAAGTTTTACAAGATGGGTCGGTTTTTTAATCAGAAACATCACGGAACTGGAAGAGTCACGAATGGGAGAAAAAGGTTTAACTCCTTTTCTAATATAGATTGATTCCTCTTAGGTCGGAGATGGATCTACCTATAACCTTGTTATTTGTGAACCATCTTTATGAATTCACACGACCGGTTCCGACACCTCAATCAAGATCAAGATTTTATATTCCTTTAGTAAAACACTTGTCTGAGAGGTAATCTGAGAGGTAGGATACCTCGTCCACACATACTGTCATTTTTTATTCTTTTCTTTATTTGATTATTCTCTCCCCTTTATATCTTATGATTGTTATCTAACCCGTTAATCTAAAAATAAACTAATCTATAAACAAATTTAAGACGGACGGAATTCGACGTACAACGAACTAGTACTATTGATGTATGAGTAAACACACACACACACTATACTTTCTTTCATTTTCTACTCTTTTTTCACTTTCGAGTACCTAATTCAAAACTAAAAAGTATATGGTGGTTTAAATTTTCTCCGTGACAACCTAGACGTGAGTGACAAACCAAATGGTGTCATGACTCAAAGGTCTCTTCTCACTTTTGATAAGGCGTAGAACTCTGTCCTTTCGACATTCTACGAAGTGTCTATGTGTTTTCGTCTAAGAAATTTGTCGAGGAACTGTATTATTCATCCACCTAAGAGTCTGCAGTCTCACCGTCAGATTGAATTTGCACTGTGGTTCCTTATCACACCTTTGTGGCACATGTAATGTGAGAATTAGTAACCAAAGAGCAAGGTGTTGAAGTTTCTCTTTCGTTGTCTAAATATCTAAATCTATCTAATTTGACAGTACAATATCAAGGACAAAGGGTTTATATATGGGTAATCGACCACATTGGACCCAAACGATTTCTAGTAAACACAAGGGTTATGGGAATTAAATTAAGTTTCAGAGAGAAGGAAAACTTCCTCTTATTTACGTAAGGTTACCAAACCTTTTAGTACAATTTATATATCCTGTAGGTTACAAATTATTTACAAAATCGGTTTATTACTGAAACCCAAATTTGAATTAACTGTAAGATATCGTTGAAGAAACAAACTTGTTCTCATCAATTTTATTTATTGAACGATCGTGGTTTACTAAATAATTTGACATTTAAGTCGGAAGGTGAGTCGTGGTAAAATTAATATTTACTTAAGAGATATTAAACACACGTACATAAAGAACACTTTCGTGTTAAATGTAAAGGGTTAATTTTAAAGGTACTTTGTTTAATAATTGAATCGTTAAGGTGAAATCGCCCCTTATTCATAACCACGTACAACCTTCTTCTCGAAACTTCTTTGTAGGACCTAAGATCCTTTGCACCTGGTTATTGATTTTGACTGTCTTGTTTCTTTTCTTTCGGATCCATCGAAGACTTCACCCTGTGTCGTAGATTAGAGAACCGTGGAACGACGAGACGAACCGTGGAATCAAAGTAACTATATAGACTCTTCCCTTCTCTGCCAAATACGAGTAGAGGACGAGGCACGTACATTTACTCTGTGCATCCGTCTAATGGAATCTATGTAAGTTCAAATACCTGTGTGACTCAGAAAAAAAAAAAAAAATTGAAATGTTATAACATAACCAAAACGGTATGTAGTTGTACTTAGGCGGTGCCCACATGTACACAAGGGTTAGGACTTGGGGGGAGGGTGGAGGGAGGGGTATGGTAACGAGACCTAGTAGGGTCACGTGGTCGGGGTTCGTAGGACATAGGACGTAGCTTGGATCTGACTCAGAACTTCCACATAGAGATCGTCTCTGAACCCAATCTGAAGAAACTGGGTTTTCTCACTAATGTCCCTTTCTTTGTTTTTCCCCCCTGACTTTTGATGGAATGTTTGTTACATAAATAAATAAAGGTATTTTCATTTAAAGGGACCTAACCAAGTCAGTCAAGTCAACGAGTCAACATAGACTGAGAAACATTGGGGTACCTGACATCGTGTAGTCCAGAGGGACAGGTAGTGGTTGGGGGTCTCAAAGAAGTTTGAGTACAGGTTCCTCAGTCACTACCGTAGGTTGATAGAGTAGGAGACAGTAAGGGAAGAGGAGGGTGGATGTAAGAAAGGGTCATAGTCCCAGAAAAGTTTGCTCAGTAAAGAAACTTAGTATACCGGTTACATAACCTCAAAGTCGAAGTCGTTGTCAGGAAGGTTACTTATAAGTCCTGACTAAAGGAAATCCTTCCTGACCAACCTGGAGGAAGGTCAGGTTCACTGAGAGTTCTCAGAAGAGGTTGTGGTGTCAAGTTTTCGCAGTTAAGAAGTCACGAGTCGAAAGAAATATAAGGTTGACAGTGTAGGTATGTACTGATGACCTTTTTGATAGCGGAACTTATCTGTCTGAAAATAACCGTTTATTACAGAGACGAAAAATTATACGACAGATTCAACCAGGATTGAAAAGAAGGTTCCTCGTTCACAGAAAAGTAAAATACCGACTTTAGTGGTAGACGTCACCAAAACCTCGGGTTCTTTTATTTTAGTCGGTGGTAAAGGTGACAAAGGTGTAGATAAACGGTACTTCAATACCCTGGTCTATGGTACTAGAATCAAAGGACTTACAACTCGACATTCGGTTGAAAAAGTGAGAGGAGAAAGTAAAAGTAGTTCTTTGAGAAATCAAGAAGAAGTGAAAGACGGTATTTCCACCATAGTAGACGTGTTCGACCCAATAACTATAAAGAGGGTCGTTACAACTAAGGTCGAACACGAAGTACGTCGGACCGTACAGTGTACTACATGAGAGGTATATTCAATTTATTCATCCAACTGTTATATGTTGAAACTGCATGAGGAAAAGGATAAACCCTGGTCAGACAACAAGGTACAGTTCAAGATTGATAACGAAGGACTGGACGTATGTCTAAAGAGTCCTTCGTCCAGTCCACCAGACCATAAGGATAGAGAAATTCTTAAAAGGTGTCAAACAACACTAGGTGTATCAGTTAACGAAACCGTATCAGTTATTTGTTCTTCATCTAAAAAAAAAGACTCTGAGAGAACGAAAAAGTTGCTAGGTTGTCTACAACCGTTAAACTAGAGACCAAGGAGACGTAAAAGATTTAGTTCAAACTTGTAGACCTTCAAGTGCCAAGTACATGACAACTTCGGACGGAATCTCTTAAAACTCGTAATGAAACAATCGTACACTCTACTCACGTTAACACACTATCAAACTCGTAAGAAACCGTGACGGAAAGAAACCCTAACCTTACTCTTGACTGGAAAAGGTCAGGGCACCGGTGACGACTCAAATGGTTCAAACGACCGTATAACTCACATCGTGAAAGTGTCGTAGTGGAAAATCCTAAACTTTATCGAGTTGAGTTTAAGGTGGTGGAGCCGATCGAAACAAGTATTACTGCGAAGGTCAACTTCCGGGTCAACTGAAACGTAAGGTCCTAAAGACCAGGATCCATTCATTAGTGTGGTAACACTAATAGACCCAGTACTTCTAGAAAAAACATGTCACGAAGACACATAAGAACGGTGGAGAAGAATTATAGAAGACGAAGACAATCCAGTTATGGTCAAGACAGGAGATAACACGGGTAGAAATATACTTTACAAGGGAACAATAGAGAGTAAAAGAACTTCTCTAGAGATCAGAAAGGGTGAGATAACAAAAGGAGATAAAGAAACGTAACTAGGGACTTCTTCAGAAAGAATAAAGAGGAACGATAAGAAACCTTGAGACGTAAGTCTACTCATATAGAAAAGAAAAGAGGAAACGGAAATGGAAGAGAAGAAAACGGTCGATAAACATTCAGGAGGAGTCTGTTGGTAAAATGAAAAAACGTGAATAAAAAGAACCCTTAACAGAACTAGGGACTGGGGACATGTTACAGTACTTGGAGACAGGTATCAAGAAGTCAGTGAGAGAGCTAGTCTAGATTAGGGAACTGAGATAAAGAGTGAAGGTGACCTAACCAATCAGTAACAATATTATGACATATTGTTTGTTGACGTTTTAGACGAACCGTGATAATGAGTCATAAGAGTATCTAAGTAACCAATTTGACTAGATTCGATCCGAGTCGACCCGTTGGGACCGAGACCGACGTCACTGATCCCGTGGACACGAGTACCATAGAAAGCAGGGGGAACCTGGTCGTACTACCAGTCTGACGCACAAGCAAAATGTTATAATCCTCGAGTCCTGTCGTGTATGGGATGTGTACAGTGAGGAAGCGTGTATGGTGGTCGGTCACGGTCAGTGTACACATTCGAGTTTTAGTCATCGCCAGGGAAGTATGTACTTACCCAGTACCGTTACCACTCGAACGTCTTTCCTGACTTCTTACTCTCGGTCATTGACTTAGATGGTGTAAGAAAGATAAAAAGTGTAAACTTTTGATAACGATATCCGTAAATACTTGATCTAGTTCTTTACGGGAGGGTTTACTTTTTTTCAATTACCATAGATTCAGTAACCATACTTATAAGATTATCGTTTGGATATGATTAAACAGATAAATTTTACTCCAATTAAAAATGGTTTTAATGGGATTTGCTAACGTGAGTAGAGTGTGCGATCGTTTCATTACGAGTTTTAAGCGGTTAGGTCTGAAGTCATCATTTCTGAAGTCACTTGGTAATTAAAGGTCTACAAGTTCGACCTAAATCTTTTTCGTCTCTTTAGTTTCTAGTTTAACAGTTGTAGGCAACCTAGTAGCTTTTTCGTTTTCCCAAGATTTTTTTGTAGATGTAGACGAAATGACTGATGAGGTTTCGGAAACTGACACACCTACTGTTGTTTGACACCTTTTAAGACTTTCTCTGCCCTTATGGTCTGGTGGAATGGACGGAGGACTCTTCAGACATACGTCCAGTTCTTCGTTGTCAACCTAGACCTAGACCTTGTTCTCTAACCAAGGTTTAGTCCTTTCCTCTTACAGTTCCCACATATAACAGTGGGACGAATAAATTGAGTATACGTCTCATGTAGTACACTGTACAACCAGACCTACTTCGTGTTCGACCTTAGTTCTAACAGTCCTCCTTATAGTTATTGAAGTCTATGTGTCTACTGTGGTGGGAATTCCGTCTTTCACTTCTTCTTGATTTCTCGGAGAACTACTTTCAGTTTCTCCTCTCACTTTTTCAACCGAATTTTGAGTCGTAAGTCTTTTACTTCTAGTACCGTAGACCAGGGTAGTGAAGTACCCTTTATCTACCCCTTGTTTCCTCTTCACAGTCTGAAATAAAAGAACCCGAGGTTTTGGTGACGTCTACCATTGACGTCGGTACTTTAATTTTCTACGAATGAGGAACCTTCTTTTCAATACTGGTTGACCCTGTCGTATAATCTTTCGTCTCTATAAGGAAACGGTTGTTTCCAGACAGATAAATTTCGAAACCAAAAAGATCATCAGTACATACCTACACTCACGACTTGGTATTTCTTTCGACTCACAACTTCTTAACTACGAAAACTTGACACCACAACCTCTTCTGAGAACACTCACGGAACCTGACGTTCCTTTAGTTAGGTCAGGTAGGATTTCCTTTAGTCAGGACTTATAAGTGACCTTTCTGACTACGATTTCGACTTCGAGGTTATGAAAACGGTGGACGACACTTCTTGACGGAGTAACCTTTTCTGCGATTACGACCCTTTCTAACTTCCGTCCTCCTCTTTCCTTACTGTCTCCTACTCTACCAACCTACCGTAGTGACTGAGCTATCTGTACTCAAACTCGTTTGGGTCCTCGACGACTACTTGTCCCTTCGGACCTCACGACGTCAGGTATCTCAGAGTTTCTCAGTCTGTACTGACTCGATGTCTCACTTGACTACACACACACACACATATATATATATATGTATGTATATATATACATACATATATCGTTACAGGTTGACATGAAAGGAATCTTTAACAGAATGAGTACGAGAGACTTAATATTAACCGAAATCTACTTAGATTTACTTAGTTTTACAATTTTACTTTTATAAAGATCAAAACTATGGTAAAATATATGTTATTATCGAACAGGATTCAATACACAGTCGGTCATCGAATGGATAATTCTTCACTATCCTGAGTTTTTCCGAATAAATTGTAATACAGATAAAAGTCAGTTTTTTTGAATTTAGTGTCTCTACTGAGTCGGGTACGAACACTGTCATACCCATTTGAAGTCTCTTAAGGAAAGAATCGTAGTTACGTTTTGTTCTGTACCAATGAATTCACTAGAGTTACCTTACGGAAGAAGTTTTGTATGATTTTAAAACACAGTCTACTAAATTCCTCTTTAATATTAAGAGAATAAAAGGAAGAACCTCACAGGAGATAATGACAGACTAACTAAACTATGGCCTAAAAATTCTATTTGTTTTGGTCGACTTTTCAGATCGTCTCTGTGTTTAATTTTCGAGAGAAATCTGTGTTTTTAAGACTTTTCATAGAGTACCCCCGAAAGAACACATATCGATCCCTCCTCTACTAACTAAGATATTTTCATCTTCACTTCACATCCAAGTCTACAACTCCAGTTTCTGTTCCAGTTGTGACTGGATTTGTCAATATAAAATACAACTTAGGGGTCCCTCTTAACACTTTCATAGTTGTATTTAGGTATTTATTTGTGACGACTGTTTANTTTCATAGAGTACCCCCGAAAGAACACATATCGATCCCTCCTCTACTAACTAAGATATTTTCATCTTCACTTCACATCCAAGTCTACAACTCCAGTTTCTGTTCCAGTTGTGACTGGATTTGTCAATATAAAATACAACTTAGGGGTCCCTCTTAACACTTTCATGGTTGTATTTAGGTATTTATTTGTGACGACTGTTTACCAGTGGACGTGTCTTTTCATTTTATATATATATATGTGTGTATTATTATTGTTGAAGGATATTAAACCTTTAAACACCTCTAACTTTATTCTGTCGGATATTGACGAACCCTTCGATTTTTTATTTTTAAAACGAGTAAAAATTACTCTTAGATACTAAACAGACGGAAGAATAGTCGTAATTGTTTCTAAAATCATCGGTTGGAGTACATAGTTCTCTTCTCATATGTCTCTTCTCATTGAAGAGAAATAAAACGTGTAGATTCCACCCATAAATGATACATACAAGCAACCTGACATAGCGACTTCTTTACAGTTTTTCTTTTTTAATTACTTTTAACGCCGACGTCTCTCGATCGTTCTTATAATAATGGTCCTGAATGTAAGTAGTCTAAAATAATTCAGTTTGCCTTCTAATACTTATAAGTAGAGTAAAAAGGACGAAAATATAGTATATTCATTATGGATATAGATAAGGTCAACAATTTTAAAGTTTTTGTTCCATCTCAAATTTTTTTATCGGTCAAAACTATACCCTTTTAAAAATCTATTTTCATTCAAATTTGGGAATTAAAATTTTCGTTGAGAAGTTTATTCTTAACTTCTGTTCAGTAATTGGATTATATCCAATAGATAGTTTTTAGGTACCCGAAGGGACTATCGAGTTAATGATTTCTTAGACGGACGTTACGTCCTCTGAGACCAAACTAAGGACCCAACCCTTCTAGGGGATTTCTTCCCTGTTGTGTGTTGTTTGTAGTGAGCATCACTACTTTTGTATCTTCGTAAGGGTGAGAGAGCGAGAGTGACTAAGAAAAGTTGTAAGATTTAAAAAGTCATTCTTTTTGTCTATGTTGATGTTATTAAAATATCCTTATTTCACAGTAAAAAAAGTGTCTACCAAACTTACAGATTTCTGATGGTGACTTTTGTTTGTCCAATACTTGACTGGTTTAGATCCTTCGTGTCAAGTCAAACTTTAGATGTAATCAAATGATCCCAACGATATTTTTCATGGTGTCTGGTATACCGAATACATTGTTTAAATAAAGGAGTGAAAGACCCCTGATCTTAGAGTCTAGTTCCACACTGTACCAATCAAAGAGAACTCTGGAGAACTAGAAGAGGGACACTGAAGTACACCGGAAGGAAGACACTCACAGACAAGATTTGAGAAGAATATTTCTGTAGTCAGTATAATCTAATCTAGAGTAGGATTATTGGAGTAAAATTGAATAGAGAAGTTTACGGCTTATAGGTTTACGTCAGCGTAAGATCGACGACACCAATCTTGAAGTTATATACTCAAAACCCTTCTGTGTTAATTCAGACATTGTTTAAGCCTTTCTCATATATCTCTTTAATAATCGTATTTCTCATTACTTTCAAATGGTTTAGACGACTTATAAACAATTTACGATAATTACTATTTTTATATTTCATGGATTTTCAGTTAGATTGTTTTCTAAATGTACCAGTAATGTAACCTTTTAGAAATTCTTTCTCGAACAGGTTTTAACTACGGTACATTATAGAGGATATTTCCATATACCTTTTGATCGGTATGGGTCAAGAAGTCCGTTAGTACAACCATGTCAAGATGACCGAAGATGTGGCATGTCCCTTTTGACTTTTCGTACATGGGGGTCGAAGAACTAAAATGACCCCTCTGAACGCGAGGTGGGTGGTCCCTAAATGACTATACCGTCTTGTCTGACCCACAGTCCAAAACTCGTACAGTATAATGATAACCTCTGGTTGAGGTCAATATCCTCTCCCCGAACCAGAAGGGACCAGTACGTTAAATTTGCACAAAGGGTCCACGATGTCACCATTTCTTGAGCGTCCTGTGCGTTTTACACCCAAGATAGGGACATAGCCCTTGTATGAGACCTCATCCTTTACCGTTGGGCGAGGTCATAAGAACGGACCTTTTAGGGCACCTGTGTCCTTGGACCGTCCGATGTCAGGTCCCCCAGTGTTTCTCAACCCATCCTGACTCTTTTACTCGTGTGTGTACATGAGTCAGTTTCGATTCTTGAGAGAAGGTCTCAGACTATAGATGGTGTTAATCTACGATACGAAACGACGTCTCGTGTCCCGTTACCTCCTAGACTTTAATGAGGTTTAAGTTTTCAAAAGGGTTACTTTCACTATAGTTTTAGATCATACACAAAGATCCAGTAAATAGAAGGAAGTAGTTTTTAGATTTTGTTAATTTTCCTTTGGATTTATGAATGTCTATATTTGGGGACAGATACCTATCTTTCCGAGTTATAACGACCTTATATTTAATAGGAGTTTAATTAGTTTTTAAAGTCACGTTTAAACCAATTTTTGACTCGTGCCTAAAAGTCTCATGAATTGTTCGAATGAATGTACTTTTAGTTTCTTTCACAATTATTCCCAGGTACACTATAACCTCTTCTTATCCAATCCCATTTACATTATAAGATATTGTACATAGTTTAGATAAAATTTCTTTATGTACACACGGTCACCCATCCCATCTTTTACTAATGTTAATTTTTATATAAAAATAGTTTTGTGTGGTATTACTTTTAGTTCAGTGACTTACCCTCGGATAGAGAAAGACAGAAACGGTGGGTGTCAAATAAAAAGTCGTGTCGTCGACCCTACTAAGACATTTTAGTCTTCACTCCGGTCCAAAGACGAGCTTTAGGAGTTTGTCGAAGGATGAACTCTCACTTTCGGTTTCAGAGTGGGGTGACATATACAAGGGGATATCGGACTGAAGGGAGACACGAAGACTGGTTTTAATAACGAGAGAGGAAACGAGTAAGACGAAGGAGATGACTGAAGGAATGAGAAGATTGAAGTTCCAGTGCCGCGAGGGACAAGAACCGTCAGTGGGGAGAGCTGTATAGAAACGGATTGGAGTGTAACGAAGTATAGAGACGAGATTACGAAAGAAAAGTCCCCCCAGAGGGGACAAACAAGACAATTTTATCTCGTCGTGTCGTGAGAGGAGGTGTTGCTGACAATTTAGGAACGGTACCGAGTAAAAAGAGTGTCCATGGATAGTGGTGGACTGTATAGTTTGTGAAAGTACGAAATTAATAAGACACAAAAATAGGAATTATCTGAAAAAACCTCGTGAAAATCCAACTGTCTTTTTAACTCACCTTTCATCTCTCAAGGTGCATGAGGGAGCGGAAAGGAGTCACAAAAGAGACAACAATTGCAGAACGTAATTATACCAAGTGAACACTATTGGTTACTCGGCTATAACTAGGTAATTAATTGATTTCGGGTGTAAAATATAATCCCGAAAGAGAACAATGTGTAAGACACTTAAAACTGTTTACATAGCATATAAATAGGTAGTAATGTCTTAGTAAGTCTTATCAAAGTGACTGGACTTTTAGGTGAAACGAGGTAAAGACCAGTAGGAAAGAAGGTTTGGGACTGTTGACGCCGAGAAAAATACCGGAGGTATGAAAACAAAAACAAAAAAAAAAAAGGTCTTACAGTACATCAACTTTAGTATGTATACACCTGAAGATTTTAACCGCAGAAAGTGAATCGCTATACGTAGATTCGAAGGAATATAGAAAAACAACGAACGACCGAAGAAAGGAAAATCACAACCTATTGTAACGTGACACATCGAAGGGTCTACCGAAGGGTCACCATCTCTTAGATGGACGGTTACGTCCTTTATGGTCTCTGTGTCCAAGTTAGAGACCCAACTCTTCTAGAAGACCTCATCCTTTACCGTTAGGTGAGACCATACGAACGGACCTCTTAAGGTACCTGTCTCCTAGGACCACCCGGTGTCAGGTACCCCAACGATTCTTACTCTGTGTTGACTAGTTCATTGTGTGTGTGTGTGCGTGTATTTACAAGAAACATATAAAATCTATGGTTAGTAAATAGTCTATACATAAAACTTTTGTAAAAGAGGATCGACATCGAAAGGAAAAGTAAGGGAATTTGTAAATACGTAAAAATTAGAAAAGAGAGTTTTATTTTATATACGATGTTTATCGAATCTTACACAGACGAAACAAATAGGGCCATAGGGTTCGTGGATCTTTAAACACAAAAGGACTGAGTATTAACCTCGAGTCATATGTTAACAACTTATTAACTTTATTTTTCCTCTCTTTAAACGTGTGTATATTCGACGTTTCCTGACTCTCGGTTTTATATAAAATTTTAAATGTTTAGTTTTTCTTTTTAATTATGTCATCTTTTGTTAATTATGTCATCTTTACACGTCCTTTATTATGTTCTAGTCTTTGGTGTTTAACAGTTATATAAAATTTTCTACCAACTGAAATAACCTGTCACTTCTTTTAAGATTAATTTTAGTGTGACATTGTGTTAAGACGTAGCATGTACCAGTAGATGTAGAAAGAGAAAGAGAAACAGATGGATAAAGACCCTAACTCACGCATATTAACCTAATTAATTTAATACGTTAAGTACTGAGTGATTGTATTAACTATTCAACTATGTATATACTGAACGACAAAATAAATAAATAAATGAAATTACGTACATTGTTGGTATTTAAGTTTAGATATAGGTTCAACACACGAAAGTCAGTGATTCAGTGTAGGATGAGAAACACTGGGGTTCGTGAATTAGACGGTCCAAGGAGACATGTACCCCAAAGGGTCCGTCCTTATGACCACACCCAAGGAAAGAGGAGGTCCCTTAGATGGACTGGGTTCACAGCCTCGTCCCAGAGGACGTGGAAGATGTAACCGTCCATGTAAGAAAATGGTGACTCGGTGGATCCTTCGGGAGAGTTCAACATCTTGTATTGATTCTAAAAGACGATGGTAGAAAGAGAGGTTAGGATAGGTGGATATAGGACGAAAGGTGTCCCTCTTGATAAAGGGACCAGAAACTTAAATAGTAAGTAGACGGAAAAAAAAAAAATTCACAAACATTAATTTTCTATGAACGAGGAACCTTCTTTTCGATACTGGTTGGACGATGACGACGACGATTCAGCGAAGTCAGCACAGGCTGAGACACGCTGGGGTATCTGTCATCGGGTGGTCCTAGGGGGCAGGGACCCTAAGAGGTCCGTTCTTGTGGCCTCACCCAACGGTAAAGGAAAAGATTACGTACTTTCACTTTTCACTTTCCCTTCAACGAGTCAGCACTGGCGGGGAGTCGCTAGGGTACCTGACGTCGGAAGGTCCGAGGAGGTAGGCACCCTAAAAGGTCCGTTCTCATGACCCACCCCATCTGTCGTATAATTTTTCGTCTCTACAATGAAACGGTTGGTTCTGGACAGATCAGTTCCGATACCAAAAAGGTCATCTTCTTAACCACGAAAACTTGGCACACCACAACCTCTTCTGAGAACTCTCAGGGAACCTGAAGTTCCTCTAGTTTGGTCAAGTAGGATTTCCTCTAGTTAGGACACACAGGAAACCTTCCTGACTACAACTTCGTCTTTGAGGTTATGAAATCGGTGGAGTAAACTTTTCTGGGACTAAGACCGTTTCTAACTTCTGTCCTTTTCTTCCCCTGTTGTCTCCTACTCTACCAACCTACCGTAGTGGTTACGTTACCTGTACTCAAACCCATTTGAGATCCTCAACCACTCCCTGTCCCTCCAGACCGCACGACGCCAAGTACCCCAACGATTCTCAGTCTGTGCTGACTCACTGACTTGACTTGACTACTTTGATGTGCATCAGAAGACTTTCTACGAAAATAATAAGACAATAATAATTCTAAAAGGGTGTAACATAGGTAACGAGATCAGATTTGAAAAAAATTTAGACTTTTAATATTCACACCCAGTCCTACATTTCGTACTTATTTAGATGACTTGACGTATAATTTTATGTTTAACCGTTTTAGTGAAACTGTCTTTTTAAACTATATTGGTCATATCAGTTTACAGATTGTCTGAACACTTGACCGATAAGTTGTCGATCTAAACATCAGATCTCTTTAAGACTGTATCTAGGTATTTTCATGTAAGTGTTCTTATAAATATCTTTGGTAAAATAATTTTTGATTTTTAATCTTTATGGGACTTATAGGATTTTAGAGAGAAGTAGTCTCTTTTTTTTAGTTACTTGATTTCGATGTCTTTTTATACCTACCTAAATGTCAATTTTATAACTCATATTTTTAGTTCCACCATTTCATATACGTATTTTATATTTACTATATATATCGAATTTTTATGTTTTGATATAGTATACTATATACATGTCTCTGTAACTTTTATCTTACTATTTGTTGTTTATATCTTATCAATGTTGAGCTCCAAACAACCTTTACAACTATAACCTTTCAATTATCTCTACAATCGACAAGACTGTTTCCAAAAAACAAATAGACCTACAACCCAAAAATTTTCCAACAAAGTAATACAAGTTACATAAAAAATATTCACTTCATAAATGGTTACAAAGTATTATTTTCTCATAATCCTTTGTAAGATACCCTTAAAATAAGTAAGTATTCGGACTGTTCCAAACTTAGACACAGAAATTAAAACGTCAAAGAGATTAATTTGTCGTTTTGGGGTTTAATCTAGGAAGATTATTTTATCAAATCATTAGTTTTACCACGATCTTCATACCCAGGTTCCGTTTCTGACAAGAACCCACACTGTTTTGATTTGTTATTTAACAGTCGACTTCCTTTTTCGATTCCCGGTCACTCCTCTATTTTTCCATGGTAGAATTAAATCTAAAAACGGTCCATAAAGTTACCTACGACCTCTTTGTAACAGATAGGTTTGTCTGTCGTCGGGACGAAAATTTTACCATATACAAATCACCTCTTTTATCTCCGTTTAATTTATTAGTGCTAATTTTTCTTTGAATTTCGGATAAATCAGAAGGATTCTTCTCCGTGACTACGACGTCGAAGTTATGAAACCAATAGACTATTCTTCTCGGTTGAGTAATTTTTCCTGGGACTACGACCCTTTCTAACTCCCATCCCCCTCTTCCCCGTTGTCTCCTACTCTACCCTATCTATCGTAGTGACTGAGTTTCCTGTACTCAAATTCGTTTGAGTCCTCTATCGCTTCCTGTCCCTTTGGACCGTACGACGTCAAATATCTCAACGTTTCTCAGTCTGTACTGAGTCACCGACTTGGTTTTGTCCTCTCCGTATACCAGGATTTTTTCTGTATCGGTTCTCTTGACTAGTTAGTCTCTCCCATCCTTTCAAGAGAACCTCCCTTTCACGACTTAGTTGATATACATCCTGTTTTCCTACACCTCTATAAATAAAGGGTCGTCTCCTTTTTCGTCCAAGTTTCTGCACCACAGACCTCACGTTTTAGACATTATTCTAACCTCTTATACTCTTTTTGTTTGTTTTTCGTCTCTTTAAAATTAAAACTGGAATGGAGAGTGACAGTTGAGAGTCAGTAATAAGAAATTCTTGGAAATAGTCAAATATATAGAAATTAGAATCCCATTGATAAACTACATCTCTGATTCCTTTCGGATCAACACATTCTACCACCGTATATAAATATGTATAGTTATTTCGAACCAATGACAAGACTTGTAGTAATTACAAACTTTTATAAAAGTTGTGTTTTAGACAGAGATATTACCATAAGAGATATTAGGTTGAACATCGTATTATTTACAACTAAAAATCTATATTGAAAAATAAAAAATGTCCCCCACCTACCTATCACTTTCCTCGACCCTTTAACAAGGGTCCATTATACTTTTCTATGTTTTCTAACATGTCATGAAACACAGAAAAGAGATAATTTTCGTACAATAATTGATAGTAAATTGAGACTAAACAGTCTGATATCTTGTTAACTATAAAAATTATGAGGTCCTTTCTAACAATGAAATTTTTCAAAGAATGAAATTCCCAGAGCTATCGAAAGACGTACTTGTTTTAATGTGGTTAAAAGTGACGAGTCATACACTATCGTACTGTTATATTGTAATTTATAGAAAATCAATATTCTTTTAATGACGTACCCTTAGATTCTTATTCATTAAATAGAACATAAAAAGTTTCTTTTTATTACTAATCAAACCAAGAGAAGAAATATTAGAATCCGTCACACTTAGAGAGGTGTAGTGACAAGTTTGTGTCTTAAAGAGACTAAAATACTTTTGGTAGACCCTACAATGTAAACGAAGTATTACCCTCCTTAATTCTATTCATAGTATTTATTACAAGTAACTTTAACTCATGTAAGACAAAAACGGAGACGGGAGAGGGTGATATGAGTGGTCTACATCATATTTCTGAAGGTATTTCGACTCACAGTTTCTTAACTACGAAAACTTGACACCACAACCTCTTCTGAGAACTCTCAGGGAACCTGACGGTCCTCTAGGTTACTGAGGTAGGATTTCCTTTAGTCAAGACTTATAAGTAACCTTCCTGACTACGACTTTGAGGTTATGAAACCGGTGAACTACACTTCTTGACTGAGTAACCTTTTCTGGGACTACGACCCTTTCTAACTTCCGTCCTCTTTCCCTGTTGTCTCCTACTCTACCAAACTACCGTAGTGACTGAACTACCTATTCTTAAACTCTCAACCACTACCTGTCCCTTCGGACCGCACGACGTCAGGTACCCCAACGCTGACTCAACCTGTACTCACTCACTGACTTGACTCGACTAATTGTTGATAACAACGAGTGATATCAAACAAATAATTTTGAGACATTGGGGGAACAAGTCCAGAGTCTCGAACCTCACAATTGAGGAGACCCAGGAGGTCCTATTATGTGAACTCAAGAGGTTTTTTTTTTTTTTCTTAAAGTCTGAACCTAAATTTTATACCCCAAATATACACTGTTAAAATTATAAATCCTCGACACAATTTAACAAAGGTTCTAAGAGTTAGTCGTTTCAACCTTATTATTATTATGAATGTCCTAAAACAGATTCTTTATTTACTTTACCGTACGTATATTCGTGTTGAACTTAGAGGGACCTTCATCACGAGAACAAAATTCCAGGTAACATAATCGTTATACACACCGTAAGGGAACGTAGATCTTATTCGAGTTAAATGTATCCTTTTTACTCTAGGTTATGTAATAACCCTAATTGTAAAAAAATTTTTCCGAAGTGTGACATTCATTAAACTCCCTTATTTACTGTTTATCCGGTAAAAAGATGGACAACTCTTTAAGATCGACAACTCTTTAAAGTGTCTTTCAGAATTCATCATCTGACTGAGTTGTCACATATAAAAGGTTTAAGAAAAGACCATTTCAAATGTTTATAAAGTATGGAGTGAATTCTTTTTCAAACCTCTATATACAACCTGGTAATAACTAGTACCTCTCCTAAATTAACCTAAGTACAGTTGTTTACTTCGTAGAAACCTTTTTTTACATAAAAAAAGACAAGAGCATTCCTCTTTACATTTGAGAATTCAAACCAGAACTAAAATCTCCTCTTACTAAGTGTCGATACTCACTCACCTTAGTTAGGAAAATTTTACCTTTTATTACTTTTTGGTAGTGTAAAGATTTCGTCCTCGACAACGATTATATAACTATGTACGTTATAAAACTCTCAGAACCATAAAATTTTAAAAGTCTTTTGAAAAAGTATATATAGGTTCAGTAAATGTATATGTCTCTATAATTTGAAATATTTATTGTCAGTAAACATAAAGTCTGTTCATGTATTAATCTGTTTTACTCTGTACGCCATTTCAGACATCCTTTCGTATACTTAAACTCCTAGACTCCTTTTAAGTGTTATCTCTTCCTTTTATTTTGTCATTTTTATTTGGTATACAACGATTACTAAATCTAACACTCTTCGTAAAAAATTTCGACTTTAGAAAATGTATACCTAAATTAAACAAAAGACTTTAGGTTTCGAATGACACTAATAGTTTTACCTACAAAGAAGCATAGAACATAATTTCTCTTATAAAAAGAGTCACTGTAATATTCCCACGGAGGGTACATAGACAGGGAAATGAGTCACCTCACCACACAATCTTATTCCTACCGAGACCAGTTGAGATTGAACGGGACGTCGAAACAATTTTTATAGTTTTCTAAACTTTAAGTTATACGAGGTAATTTGTTTTAAAGGTGTTTTATCATACGATATTATTTGTGATGTTCAACTTTAACCAAGACTTTTTAGGATCTTTAGTATTTTAACCACCATCTTCCCTGGAATCTCTAAAGATATTGTGAAAAAGTAGTAACACCTAGGGACTAGAAGATGTGCTTTTAGTACTCCTATAGATATTTTATATCTAAAAAGTCAGAGTGGGGTTGGGTGACTCAGTCTGAGGGATCTACTCTTCGACCTTACACATGAACATTGTTTAAGGTGTCGACTGGTAGTCTAAAGGATTCAAACTTTTAGTTACTACATTCTTTGGTAATACAATCGGCGATATCCACCGATAATTGAGTGACTTTATACTGATGACTGTCAACTCCGTATTTTATATAAGGTCTAAAAATTCTGAGTATCTTTATGATAGAATTATCAAAATATTACTAACGTACGTACTTCTTTGATATTATAATAACTATATGACCTAATTTATTTTTCATAATAATTGTATCGAAGTGGACGAAGCAAAAATATTAAAGTCATACTGATGTTCTTATAAATTTTAATGGATATATCGAACGTAGTCAAGAAAAAACAGTTACAATGAAAGATCTGATGTCTATCACTATCATTATTGAAGTATAAAAACAAGTCGATATATGACTTTATAAGTATAAAGGAAACATTAAACATTTTTAAGAATTTCGTATAAGTGAAAATTAAAAATAAACACTGTAGGTTCATGATTTAAAATAAGAATAATGTATTTATACACTGTAGGTTCAGGATTTAAAATAAGAATAATGTATTTATATTCGATAAGTAGTACATGTACATGAAATTACAATTAATTTTAAAAAAGTCAAGACATTTATTTACACTACATTAAACTTACGTACTTGAACTTATTAATGGTGTCTGAGAATTTTATCCGGCGAAATGATCGTTATTGTTAACTGACGACAACATTTACTTTAATGTTTGATAAAGAAGGTATCATATTATACAAACACACACACACGCACACGCGTGTATTATGACAGGTCATTGATCGACCTAGTAGATCCCTTAAGGGATAAAGAGACCTCATGTACCATTCTGATGTAGAGGGTCGGTCGGAACGTTAACGCACTTTCGGTATACTTATTCGAAGTGTCACCTAGACCCACCTTTACTACTTGGTGTAAAAGATTATACCAAGTTTTTTTAGGAAGGTAAATGTCAAGAGGTAAGAAAAAGGAGTAATCTTTTACTTTATTGCTTTCGAGTTTCTTGTATCTTCTTTTCAACAACAAACCGGTGATTCATCACAGACTGAGAAATCGCTGGGGTACCTGATATCGGGCTGACCGAGGAGACAGGTACCCTAAAGGGTCCGTTCTTATAACCTCACCCCACGGTAAAGGAAAAGATCCCCTAGAAGGGTTGGGTTCCTAGATTGGGTTGACCGTCCGCCTAAAGTCTTCTTTTGTGGTGGTGTTTTTTATATTCTTCCGTTTGTCAGGATTTGTTTCCTGACACTGAGTTCTCGGAAGGTTTCTCCTTGTGAGAAAAGCCTGACAACGTACTGTCGTTTTATTTATTATCACACTCTCGCAATTAGGGAGTCAGTACAGGCCGAGAAACACTGGGGTACCTGACATCTGGCGGTCCCAGGTAAC
Source organism: Capra ibex (assembly GCA_006410555.1). Lineage (NCBI taxonomy): Eukaryota > Metazoa > Chordata > Mammalia > Artiodactyla > Bovidae > Capra > Capra ibex. Next base: position 26,310,944 of record SJYO01037955.1, read on the forward strand.
AAGTACCTTAAGAGGACCATTCTTATGACCTCACCCATCGGTAAGGGAAGAGGTCCCCTAGAAGGCTCAGGTCCCTAGGTTGGACCCAGAGGAGGTGACGTCCGTGTAAGAAATGGCAGACTCGGTGACAGTTAATTTAAAATCTGAACACATAATATAAAATTTTACGAAAGAAAGGGAAAAATTAATGTTTTTCCATTACAACGTATCAATAACGTAAGAACCTTATTTTAACGAAGAAGATACTTTAAATGTTAAAATCTCTCTATTTTGAGTATTGTGTGGCAACGAATAGAGTTTGACGATACTGAGTAAAAGTAGAAAATAAATCATTTTTACAAAATTAACATAGTAGAATTTTATGAAATTTAATTAAAACTAAACATGTCTGGTCCCAAACCTTTTGGAAAAAAGACATTTCCCGGTATTTACATATAAATGGGAAACACTCAGAGATAGTTTTGATTAGTTGGGACAAGAATATAGTGTTTTCATCGGGCCTTTCATGTATTTATTTACTCATACTAACATAAGGTTATTTTGAAATAAATATTTTTATCCACCGGTTGATATCGGTATCGAATTGTTAACGATTATGTGTGACGATTAATAATTTATCTTTGAACTTCCACAATTTATTATAGTCCTATTGTATCATGGAAGTAAGTCGTACGATTTTTTAGTGAATAAACAGATAATGAGATATGAGTCAATCTACATGAAAACAGAAGAAACGAATGACATATTTAAGACCTATCCAAAAAGTCCTGAAGTAGTTCTTTTCTTTTTTGTTTTTGTAAAAAGATAAATAGATGTAACCACCCGGTGAAACTAATAGTCAAACCCGAACAGAAAAAAAATTTGAAGGAAGGAAGGAAGAAAAGAAATGAATGAAATTTTTTTAATTTATGAACTCATATTAACCATCCCGTCATATAATGTCTCTACTTTTTCTGTTTTACTTTAAGTCTGTTTTATTAATTAATGGGTCTTGTGTTTTTCAGTATGTAAATTTTACAGAACTAGTTTCTTTAAAGACCATTACACCCACGAAAAATTTTAACATAATAGTATACGATTTAGAAACTTTGAAGAAGGATTTCACAATAGGTAGTTTAAGACAAATGTTAAAGACAAAGATACCTTCGAACTAAATTCGGGTTGAAGTCACTAAAGTGTATTAAAGGAGTGTAGTTGTTAAGTTAACTCTCTTTTGGACGTTTTTCCTTTGTTCATTAGAGATCCTCTTTTTCTTTACAACATCTTTACATAAAGACGAGGAACCGAAACTGATATTAGTCGTGTATCTTTCCGTTCCCTGCTCTTTTAATCAAAGTTGACTTACTGTAGGAAACTTCCTGACTTTAGATTAAACCTACTTGAAAATGAACCAACACAGTTAAACTAGTTCTGTCTCTATTTTGTTTATAAACGTAGTCAAGATGGTAAATGTATTGGAGATCACAAATGTAAAATGCCTTACAAATTTAAAAATTAGTGTGTATAATAAAATATATGGTTTGTTTACATCACTCTTATTTGGTGGAGTATGTATAAAATTTAATTTGAGTTAAACTTCTGGTTCATAGAACACTATATTAAAATTCACAAGAGGGAACAATATATTATAAACTAGATTACAAAAGACAGTTGGTATTTTTACTTCTTTATTCTTTCTGACACGACGTCTTGGAACTAAACTTAGTTGTAACGTTTTCCGAGTCGGTATAAACATCCAAACCTAACAAAGAAGTATGGGTCTTACAAGACCCAAAATAATAGTCACCAAAGGTGAAAATAAGTGTATATGGATTATCCCTTTTTTTTTTTCCTAGAGGGAACACCGAGTCAACATTATTCCGTCTGGACCCAAGTTTGAGACCCAACCCTTATAGGGGACTTCTTTCCTTTCCGATAGGTGAAGTCATAAGACCGGACCTCTTAAGGTACCTGACATATCAGGTAGCCAAACGTCTCAACCTGTGCTGACCTGGTGAAAGTGAAGTGTTATCCTTTTTTTTTACTAATCTCTGACCCTTTATATATTCATTTTCACTACTCTTTCAGAACAAACATAGGACTAAGGACCTCTTGTTGTCAAGGACAAAACAAATTTTTTTTTTCAAAGAATTCCTCAGTTTCATAAAAAGTACTTCAGAACATTGACAGGTGTTAGGTATACTTTAAGTCGTTAAAGTTCTAAATATAGGTAGTTGTATACTTGTATGAAGAAGATAATCCGAACTCTCAGGGTTAAAGGAGATTGGAACTGTGTAAAATGGTTAAACTACTCTCAGTTTCACCACAGGAGTCAGTGTTTCCCGAGATAAAAATATAATATTTAAATTTATGGGTTATGTAAGACTTGAATGACTTCTTGATTTTGTTCTAGTCGTAAACGACTTCTGACTCCTTATTATAGTAAATAAAAAATTTTTCGTAGAATAAAAATGAGAAGGAACCTTTATTAAGGCTAAGATAGATTAACGGGTTCCAATTTATCAATTCTATGTAGTTATCAGTGATCTTTAATAAAACTATGGTTGCCGGTTGAATAATAAAATTTCATATGACTACGGAAACCTGTTTTCCTATTATACATATCAACTTTATTACGAAACAATGATTATGACAAACACAATAAGTAAAGTTGGAAAATTTCATAAAAATTTATTATATTATCTACGTAAATAAACAACTCGTGTATTGGACTAGAGAGATCCTGTTGGATTCCTTTTCTGACTATGAAACAGTTTATTCTCTGGTGTTTGTCTGTGTGAGTCGATGTACCTATATGTCTGGTGATTTTCTTACTCAGACTTTAGTTGAAATCTCTGATGTTGTTTGGAAATCTTGTAACCTCATGATCCTAAAATAGTAAGAAATCGATTTTTTAGAGTACCTAAAAAGAACATCGTCCTCCTAAGGTTCTTCTAGTTAAGTATGTAGTATCGGAAAGTTTCGACGACACAAAGTCTTCTCGGACAGATCTCTCTAACTATCTCGACGAGAACTAAAGAATGAGAACCAAAGGGATGGTAGTTAGAGTGTATTGGTGCTACCGATTCACGTCCGTATCACTGTCACACTGTATCAAGTCTCTGAGGAAGATTCTGGTTTGTCTACCTTGTACGGGTAAGAAACGTTCTTAAGGGAGGATAGGAACCTTAGAAATTTATTTTGTCGTGTTTAGAGAGAGAGAGCAAGCGAAAATAAAGAGAGAGACAGAGTTAGGGTTTGGGTTCCAGGACGAAAGACTCACAGATAAAGATCCGAGATGATTTTTCTCATGATAAAATGATAATTAAACAAGACGATAAAAAAAAAAAGAAAATTGAAGGGGTTATAAAGGGGGTTAAATTTTGCCCTAAGATGTACTCTCTTTACTTCAGAGGATGAAGGGGTCTGTGTACATGTGTATGTGTCTCACCACCAGTTTATTCCGGTTACTCTCCCAAAAATCGACAACTTTATAAGTACAGTTTCATAGTCCCAAACGAAGTACACAGAAAATTTTCGTTCTTATTCCTTAAGCTTCGTGACAGAGGATAGGGTCTCTATCGTAAAATTTAAGAATTACAGATCTGTCCAAAACACAGTACAGTTGAATATTTTAAAAGAACTAAAGGTAGGGAAGTGACATGACCTAATAAAGTCATTATCTTTTTGATGGGAAGAAAAGTTAGTAAGTAAATGAGACGTATTTTCATAATGTGTAGATAATATATAGTCGGTATTATGATTAGTACTTAAGTTATTTCCACCCATTTTATTGGGGTCGAAGAAGAGAGTATACATTGTTCTGTTTTATCAACAGACTCCTCAGGAATGTTTATCGACTCTTCTCTTCCTCTTTCGTTTCCACTTTCGTTTTCTATATGGGTTGACTTACGTCTCAAAGTTTCTTATCGTTCCTTTATATTCTTTCGGAAGAATTCACTATGACGTTTATTTATCTCCTTTTGTTATCTTACCCTTTCTGATCTCTATAAAAGTTCTTTAATCTCTGTGGTTCCCTTGTAAAGTATGTTTCTACTCGTATTATTTCCTGTCTTTACCGTTCCTGGATTACCTAAATGTTCTCTAATTTTTCTCCACCGTTCTTATGTGTCTTCTTAACATGTTTTCTCCAGAGTTACTGGGTTTATTGGTATTACCGAACCAGTAAGTAGATTTCGGTCTGTAGGATCTCACACTTCAGTCACCCTGGATCCTTCGGACTTACTTGTTTCGATCACCTCCACTACCTTAAGGTCGACTCAATAAAGTTTAGGATTTTCTACTACGACAACTTCACTCCATGAGTTATACGGTCATTTAAACCTTTTAAGACGTCACCGGGGTCCTGACCTTTTCCAGTTATAAGTAAGGTTAGAGTTTCTTCTCGTTTCCGTTTCTTACAAGTTTGATGACGTGATAACACGAGTAAAGTGTACGATCGTTCCTTTACGAGTTTTAGGAAGTTCAATCCAAAGTTGTCATACACTTGGTTCTCGAAGGTCTACAAATACGACCTACATCCTTTCTTTCTCCTTGGTCTCTAGTTTAACGGTTGTAGACAACCTAATATCCCGAAGGGACGACCGAGTCTCCTATTTCGTAGACGGACGTTTCGTCCTCTAGGTCCAAACTAGGGACCCAACCCTTCTAGGGACCTCTACCTTTACCGTTGGGTGAGGTCATAAGAACGGACCTCTTAGGGTACCTGTCTCCTCGGACGGCCCGATGTCAGGTGTCCCAGCGTTTCTCAGCCTGTGCTGACTCGTTCAACCTAGTATCTTTTTCTTCCCTTAAGATCTTTTTGTAGATGGAGACAAAGTAACTGATACGATTTCGGAAACTGACACACTTAATTTTGTTCGACACCTTTTAAGAATTACTCTACCCTGATGGTCTGGTGGGATGGACGGAGGACTCTTTAGACATACATCCAGTTCTTCGTTGTTAATTTTGGTCTGTACCTTGTTACCTAACCGACGTTTAACCGTTTCCTCATGTAGTTCCGACATACAACAGTGGGACCAATAAATTGAATTTACATCTCATGTAATACACCTTACGGTCCGACTTACTTTGTGTTCGACCTTAATTTTAACGGTCCTATTTATAGTTATTAAAGTATATACGTCTACTGTGGTAGAAATACTGTCTTTCGTTTCTCCTTAATTTCTCGGAGAACTACTTCCACTTTCCCCTCTCACTTTTTGGACCGAATTTCGAGTTGTAAGTTTTTTACTTCTAGTACCGTAGACCAGGGTAGTGAAGTACCGTTTGTCTACCCTTTGTTACCTTGTTCACTGTCTGAAATAAAAGAACCCGGGGTTTTAGTGGTGTCTGTCACTGACGTCGGCACTTTAATTTTGTGTTAACGAGGAACCTTCTTTTCGATACTGTTTTGATCTGTCAAATAATTTTGTGTCTCTACTAAAACGGTCGTTTCCAGGCATATCAGTTTCGATACCAAAAAGGTCATCCATATATGTCTACACTCTGAGTAGAAAGAACGAAATCTTTGACTATATAAGTGTACAAATGGTAGGGATAAAAGTCCCTTATACTCTCGTTTACAGATACATATTAGGCTAATGTCACTAAGATAAGAAAAACGTTTAATAAACAAATCCGTATAGTTCTTAGTGTTGGGGGTCGGTCACTCTGTAGTCTCTTTCAGAAGAAGTCCGAAGACCTTTTTATAAAATACTCCTCTATACAATCCTTATAAAGATAAAGTCGGAAACCTATAACGAATCCTCGACAATAGACTTTCTCAACATCGGTAAAACATTGGTATCCGTTCCACACCCTCCCAGACAATTTGCCTCCCACCCTCGTACCCTCCTCCTTCCCTTGGGTACAGAAAAAACCTCGGGCCACCCGACGTCAGGTACCCCAACGATTCTCAGTCTGTGCTGACTCGCTGAAATGAAAGTGAAAAGTGAAAGTACGTAACCTCTTCCTTTACCGTTGGGTGAGGTCNCGTAACCTCTTCCTTTACCGTTGGGTGAGGTCACAAGAACGGACCTCTTAGGGTCCCTGTCCTCTCGGACCACCCGACGGCAGATACCCCAGAGTATCTCATCCTGTGCTGACTTCGCTGAATCGTCGTCGTCGACAACTTAAAGGAGACTTCAAGGACGAATCAGAGATCTAGACAAAACACTTTATTATCTGTAAAGTTTCGGAGACAAACAACGACTTCGGTAATAGGGTAAACTTTTTTTTCAAAATTATGAACCTAAACCACTGATAACAACAAGTCAGTGAGTCAGCTCAAGTTGAGCAAAAGCTGAGGGATTCGGGTAGTCAGAGGAGATACTCTGAAAGGTCCGTTCTTAGAGTTCACCCAACGGCAAAGAAAGAGGTCCTCTAGAAGGGTTGAGTCCCTAGTTTGGGACGTAACCATCCGTCCAAGAAATGGTGACTCGGTGGTCCCTTCGGGTCTGATTAATATTTTACCATAATATCTTTTTTCTAGACCTTTCTAAGTTTGTTTCTAATTGATACCTCTCCCTTCTTCACGACTTCCTACCCTTTATTTAATAAAACTGTTTAAGTGTTTTTCGTACATAAATAGATGCCTAAATCATTGATTTCTAAAAAAAATTCGTTATTTCATATGGAAACGGAGTAGTAATGTTTTAAATTTAGAAAAGATCCGAAATCGTGTGACGAAAGTTACGGACTGAATATCTTTTATGAGTTAATTACAAGGTCACTTACAAAGGACTTTCTTATTTACTTAGTTTGGAAAAGTTTGACAGACCTCTTCCCATTTTGGTGAAATTAATTTAGTTGAAATACTCATTGGTAGTAATAAAGTCAAAACGTGTACTTTTTCAAGTCGGAGTCTCTCTGAATTATCCCCGTATCTTTTAATTTTAAATTTGTGTTCTAAAAGACTGAAGTTACGGGTTAGTCCGAAAAAAGTGTTATTTACCGGTCATTAATTGTCTCATCTTATAAAGGTAAAATGTACATTAGGATGGTGAGAAAAATCATTAAAACTTGAGGAATCTGATGACTGGAAAGAAAGATTTCTTTTTTAGTGTAAAGGAGGGAGTAAAGTCAAAAGGACGAATAATGGTTACTTATCAGATCAAAAAGAGGAGAAGTTTTAGGAGGGATTTTCTCAGTATAGTCTCAGTGAACAATCTAAACCTTTTATTAACAACAATACGGGGTATATCACTAACCTGATTTTTTATATGTAATACATTTCAAGATCCCGTTGAGTTTGTATATGTTGTTTCAACTTCTGGGTGGTAGAAGGTGAATTTTTTATACAACAAGAATCATTTATTTAAGTGGTTATTTTTTCCTTATTCAGGTAATTCTTACATTTTGTATAATTAAATTTGATTGTATTTTTGGTTTGACAAAATAATCGATAAAAGAAGAATTATAAAGTCTTTTATGAACTTAGAGTTTTTGTTTGTTTGTTGTTTTTTTTTTGAACCGGTTTCTGTCGAGTTCCAAAGGTAGTGGGTTCAGTCCTTCTGGTATCCTCCTTTCACTCTCGAAGTTAAAGAGACGTGTAGATTGAAAGTCTCTTGTTTTCGGACTTACCCAATCAGGAGTTGACGACAAACTTCAGTGTAAAAGTGTAAACATCGACTATTAAAGACTGGTTTACTTTGTCTGTGTATGTGAAAGATAATATCACTTTGTGTTTATAATTCCTTTTCAAAGTGTTAACCAATATTCTTTTCTTTACTTCACTAGTTTCGATGATAATGAATTTAAAGAAAGTCGTATTTCTCTGAGAATCCCTTTCTTTCAGAATCGTATACGACTATCGTGTTAATTCTAATAAAGACTAAAAATAAAGTTAGGACATAGGACTTTATGTAAATTAAGAACCTAAGTGAAGTAATCTTAATAAGAGACCTGGTGACTAGAAAAAGAAGGTTGATCCAAAAGGTGTCTTTACATAAGTATGAAATAAGAAAATAAGTTATCTATAATAGTTCATGAAATCTCTACCATACGAATCTTGGATTTGTAAGGTTGTGAAACGACAACAACAAGTCAACGGGTTAGTATAGACTGAGAAACGTTGGGGTACCTGACGTTGTGTGGTCCGGAGGGACAGGGAGTGGTAGAGGACCTCAAACGGGTTCAAGTACAAGTAACGTAGTCACTACACAGGTCGGTCGAATAGGAGACTACGGGAGAAGAGGAAGACGGGAGTTAGAAAGGGTCGTAGTCCCTGAAAAGGTTACTCAACAGACAAATATAGTCTACTGGTTTTATGACCTCGAAGTCGAAGTCATAGTCAGGAAGGTCACTTATAAGTCCCAAATAGAGGGAATTCTAAATGACCAAACTAGAGGAACGACAGATTCCCTTAAAGTCCTCAAAAGAGGTCGTTGTGTCGAACTTCCGTAGTTAAGAAATCACGAGACGGAAGAAATGTCAGGTGGAGAGTGTTGGTATCCACTGGTGACCCTTCTGGTATTGGAACCGATATGCCTGGGAATAGGTTTCTCATTACAGAGACGAAACGTTGAGCGATAGATCCAAACAGTAGTGAAAGGGTGGTTCTTCGTTAACAGAAGATTGTGAAACACCTCTCGAATAAAAATTAACCATCTCTGTATGTCACTTGTTCATTTGAGATGTATTTGTCATGTTAAAGTGTCTCACTACTCACGACACTTACTTAACTCCGTCCAATTTTCCATCTTGTTCTCTTTGACTTCCCGAAGGTCCCACCGCGGCACCATTTCTTAGGTGGAAGGTTACGTCCTCTGTATTCTCTACGTCCGAGTTAGGGATCCAGACCTTCTAGTGGACCTCCTCCTTTACTGTTGGATGAAAATATAAGAACGGACTTTTTAAGGTACCTGTCTCCTGAGACCACCCGATGTCGGAAACCCCAGTGTTTCTCAGTCTGTGTTGACTCGTTGACTCGTTGACTCGTTGACTCGTTGACTCGAGTTTGTTCTTTGACTCCAGTTCTTCTCCACCGTCCTCTTTAGATGTACTTTTAGATCTCTCTCTCTTGGGTACATTTCCTTTCTCACCGTCAAATTCTCAAACTTTCCTAGTTAAACGAAAGAAATTACCTGTCCTGTCTACGGATTCTTAAACTTTCTCTCATTGACCTAAACCCGGTCGTACTTCACTTACTTTTCTCCTCAGTTTAGGTCGTCTGTAAAAATTCGATATCATTTTTTTTTTTTTAGATTTACAATAATATTCACATCATTCTATGGTAGTTTTCTAAAACACGGTCTCTGTCTATACTAAATTGAACATTTCCTACAGACCAACGACACATCTCTTATCGACCACTTCATCATTCTTATCTTAAACTCTCTGGCTAACCCTTCGTTAACGATATTTAGTGCACCGTCTACTACCACCGGACCAACGACCCTTATCTCACTGTTTCACCTTCACCATTCTTTTAGATTAAACTCTATCCAAAAAATCCGTTATCACTGTTCTAAACGACTACCTACCCTACGTCCTATACTCCCTTTCTTTTTTCTCCCTTTTTTTACTGAGGATCCAAAGACCGGATTCTTTAACTCACCTTCTTCGTCGTCCTGTCAATGGATCTAACACTTGGAGACTGGAATTGGACATCGAGGGTCAGGTAAGAAATCCGTTTTTAGAGTTGATCACATTTATATTAGGATGTCTTTTAATAAAGACTTCACTAGTAAGATTCCCATGATAAGTCCTTGAAGTATATTTGAGACTTCTAACAAGTACTTTTACGATAAAGATATTACGTCCAGAGCCTTCATGATAAAAGTCTTTAAAACAAAGACGGGTAGAAGTTAACAAACAAATAGAAACAAATCGTAACAACTAAACTAACTGTCACTAATAAAAACTTAAAAGTCGTACACTACTGATAAAAGTGACTAAATGAACCGTCGTACAGTTACGAAACTAATTTGAGGGTGATCCGAAAGACGTTTATACAAGAAGATTAAATTTTTCTAGAGTTATCCAACCAATAAATGTTCGTAAGATGAAATATCTTGGGAGACCTGTAAAATTGATCTTATAGAAGGGTCCACCGTGATCACCATTTCTTGACAAGCTAGAGACCCAGTCCTTCTAGGGGACCTCTTCCTGTATCGTTAGGAGAGATCATAAGAACGGACCTCTTAGGGTACCTGTCTCCTTGGACCACCCGATGTCAGGTACCCCAGTGTGTCTCAACCTGTACTGACTTCGCTGAATTGTGTGTGTGTAGACCTTTCTATAAGTTCAAAATTCTGTCTTTATGATGACATAGACTCTCTTCAGATAGTATATTTCTCTTCTGATAGTATAAGGGTTCTAAAGTCTGTATCTACTTCGAGACTCATATTATAAACTGTCATAAAAATGACAAAAATTTAACTTTACATTAACGAAATGTTACATCACAATCAAAGAAGACATGTTTTTACACTTAGCTGGTATACATATGAATATAGGGGAAGGAGGACTCGGAGGGAGGGTGAGGGGTAGGGTGTGGAGATCCAGTAGTGTCTCGTGTGCCGACTCGAAGAAAACCATATGTCGTCGAAGAGTGATCGAGATAAAATACGTACCATCTCATATACTGTAATGAAGATCTAAACTAAATGTTTTAAGGTGGAGGTGTCTGAAGTAAAGTTTACTGAAGACTACTCGTTCCTAAGACTCAATGTGGTAGTAGATTAGTCGACCCGGAAGGGTATACCCTTCGGTTAAAAAACAGGTAAGTCAAGGATTTTTCGTTCAGTAGTATTAATGGATATTAAAAAGACTTCAGTGTGTTAACATTCACCATCTTAATATTAATCACGTATCCAAACAACTTAGGGTCGAGTACATTAGAAATAATATGATACGAGATTAGATGAGTCAATTTCCTCTTCCTCCTAAAATAGATAATATATAAAATCTACACTAATTTTAAAACTTAGTCATCTAAAATTCAATTCGTTTGATGGGAGGTATTACACTCTGAGTGACTTAGTCGACTTCGGGAAATTTCCGAAGGGTGTACACCCTCTGGACCCAAGCTAGGGACTCAACCCTTCAAGGGACCTCTTCCTTTACCGTTGGGTGTGGTCATGAGAACGGATCTTTTAAGGTACCTGCCTCCTCGGACCACAGGTACCCCAGCGGTTCTCAACCTGTGCTGACTCGCTGAAGTGAAAATTTCTTCCTTGACCCGAAGGATCCACCGCGATGACCATTTCTTGGGCGGACGGTTACGTCCCCTACACTCTGCGCTCAAGAAGGGAATCAGCGTTTCTACGGAACCTCCTCCCGTGCCGTTGGGTAAGGTAATAAGAACAGACCTCTTAGGGTTCCTGTCTTCTCCAACCGCCCGATGTCAAGTATCGCAATGTTTCTTAACTTGTACTGACTTCGGTGAATCGTGTGTACGTGCGTTTCTTTCTTGATTCAGAGTTCTGTCTTGTATCTTTGAGACGGACTTAAGGGTCCGGCGGGCTAGACAGGATACTTTGACTCCGAGTTCTAATGTCATAGATAAGAGACAGTCGAACGGTAGACCTAAAACTTGAACGGTTTGGGGCAATAGTACACTTGGTTAAGGAGTTTTATTTCGTTAGAGAGACAGAGTGAGACAGAGACACAGACAGAATGAGAGAGAGTACGTACACCACATACACACACACAAACACACACACACACACAAAGAATGACTAAGAGAAAGAGACTTCTTAGGATTATAACTAACACTATGGACCGAACGATACTTCTCTGATAACAATTTTTATACTTAAGATACCTTTCATATTTAAAACACCTTTCGTTGGAACATTCACTGTTTGCAACTGTCAATTTCTAAAGGACCAAAGAGGAATGACGGTTATCATTTTACACGCTCCTCCTTCTATTAACTCTTTTAACAATTCGTTTTTCCTTGGTCTTGAACTTCTAAACCTTTTTGGAGTCGTATAGGTACAACGTTTATTACTCTTTCGTACGAGACCTCCCTTGTGGTTCCTGTACCGATCTGTTGGGAGACGACTTCTTTAATCTACACACTATACGCCTAGGTCAGTTGTTAAATCTGTCTTTACTACGGTCGAATCTGACTTTCCCTTTCTTTGGTCTACTTTATTTCCGTCCGACGGTCTAGTGTCCATCCTTTGGCCGAGCCTCTCGATAACCTGATACACAAATGGAAATTCTTTTCCCTTCGTTGTAGGGTTGTGGCGAAGTAATCAGGGTCTCCCAGTCCGATGACGGGTCCACTTGCACCTCCTGTGTCGTAGTTCGGATTCTCCTAATAAGAGTTTGAAATTTCAGATTACTTTAAACAGGAGGATCCAGAGTCTGAACGAACCCTTGATACTGGAGAAAAAGGAAGGTTAAAAAGGTTAAACCTTACTCGTACCTATACGATAAAAATAGGGTGGTAATATAACACTTTTATTGAACAGATCATAACGTTCAAGTGTCCACCTCTCGTTAAATCAGGGTCCTATTTAACGTGGGGTTAACTGAAGTCACTAAATTTACTACTCTAAACCCTGTAACGCAACTCCTACAAATCCACTCTAAAACCTGACTCTCAACTACGACCTTACTAATTCTGGTAATTCCTACAACCTTATCTCACCTATATAAAACGTTTCTCCTTTTTGCACGAAAAACTCCCCCGGTTCTTTCGTTTAATAATACCCAATTTAACACCGGGGAGTATTTTCTATACAATCTAGGATTGAAGGTTATAAAATCTTACAATGACATAAACCTCTACCCCTAGAATGTTACCAGTAGTTCAATTTTACTTCGGTGACCTACTCGGGATTATGTTATACTGACCACCGGAATATTTTTCCACTTTAAAGGTTTTAAAAATCTAGGGTTTGTAAATCTGTATCAAGTGATTATTTTGAAACAAATTATTCTAAATGGTATAAAATCAACATAAACTAAGTTTCCGATTTTCTTATCTTTTCGTCGCAACGAAAAGTAGGAGAAACGAAAACCAGAAACGAAGTATGTCATTCTATTCGAAAACACTACCTCTCCAGTACCGCCTCTCATTTACTTTCCCTCAAACCTACCTGTTTTAATACTTAATCCTATTGTGAAAGACTATAATGATATCTAAGAAATTTTTATAAAAAAGAAGGAACGGAATTACTTGTTCATCTTCTCTCGTAAGAGATTTGTGAAGACTCATACTTTTTTTATAGATAGAAAATTGCTTTGTGTAAGTGGATTAAAGAGAGTTGAGATTCGTACGGTGAAAATTCTGTCGTCTGTTCTATCTTCGTAAGGGAAGTAATTTTGTATGTGTATTTGTGTGTGTGTTGAATACTTGGGAGTTACTTTCGTTTACTTCTAATAAATATTTCGTTCTCTTTATTTGTAGTCTTAATAGATTCAAACGTTTGCAATGATTGAGAACGCACCGTAGACTTAGAAGGTAGACTAGAATATTGTAAGTATAGTCAAAAGAGTTTCAGTTTTTAAGTGGAGAGTCGTAACTAGTGTACTACTTATCCATTCAAGACAATTCGTTTAGAAATAGAATTGACTATATCCGATTCACATTTGCGTCGAGTAGAAACGACACCCTTTTGAAGACATACACAAAAGTTTGGTGGAAGTTGGGCTGATGAACCAAACGTGTGTTAACCTTCCGATCCAATAAATCTTTCGTATGTAAGTCGAGGGATATTTCGTATATAAGTCGAGGGAAAACTCGGAGTCCTCCCTCCACTAAATACATATTAGTACCGACTTAACACAACAACATACCGTCTTTCGTTGTGTTATAACATTTCGATAAAAGAAGGTTAATTTCTTATTTTTTTATGTAAGTCGTAATCATCTATACTAGATAAAAGTTTTATGAACATGGTTGATTGTGAGAGTAGTCTTTACACGACAAAGTTAAAGAGATGTGAAACTAGTTTTGACATAATCGTATAAAAACCCACTCGAATACAAACACGTATTTAAAATTTTTCATATTGTTAAGACCATCGACATATTACTATAGAACACCCCGAAAAACGTGAAACGAATACTGATTACTAAAAAACCTGTGAAATCAGAAAAGAAAATGGAACTTCTCCGATTAGTTCAGAAAACAGGTAAAATTTTTAGTCTGACGGACAAAGAAATAACCATTAAAAATTCCCAACAAATATATAACCCCTATACTGAGTAAACTCCCTATAGATGATATTTATAGAGAGTAGTAAGACACTGAATGGAAAAGTGGGAGAGGACTACAGAGAATATAATATATTAACCAAAAATTAACTTACGTTAAAAATTAGAACAGGAAATATCAATTATGAAAAACGTAGGACTCATTCTTAAAAAACGGATTGAGTTCTATTATACAAAAGAATATATTAGAAATGATAGAAGAGGGATATGAATCTAGATGTATAAATCTAGATTTTACTTTTACTATAAAATACACATATTGAACTACATCTCTACTTTTGAGTACACAAGTACATCTATAAATTAAAGGGAAGAGATATCTTAGAACATGGAAATTCTGGACCGTTGGAACCAACAAGAGAGTGTAGAAAGTACAGTCACAAGATCTGCGTCGTGTAGTTTCCTAAAAAGAGAAGGAAATTGAAATATGTAGTTTACTGTTTATAAAGAATATAATCATATTCTATGTAATTTTATACTCCTTATTTCTTAAAAAACGACTTTCAGTTCAAGTTCATTTTAGTCAAAGACGATGATGTCAGTAAACCTTCCTAGTAGGGGGTTTTCGGAGTTTTGGTCAGTATGACCAGAAATAATGTATCTATTTTATACTTGACAAAGAACTTTTATATTACTATTCCTTTTTATATATGTAATTTTCTAAGGTTCCGAAAAAAAGGGGGTTTCCTTTTACTTGATTAACATCCGGTTAAAAATTTTTTAACCTAAACTATAAATAGTTTTATTTCCACTGTTTTGATTGAATGTATTTCAAACTATTGACTTCTAATCTCTTCATGTCTTTACAAAACCGAATTATTGAGGATGTGTTAACTGTGTCAACTAAAAAGTTTTTCTCTACCTTTTACTATAATAAAGGACTCATATAAAATTTTTAATTGTTTCTTGTTATTAAATTTCTGACTTTAATCCTTTTAACGTAATCATCCGACAAAAATTTTGTTACGATACAGAGTTTGTTTATGTTGAACTACTAAAAGACTTTGAGAATCCTATATCTAAGAATTTCTAAAGAGGAAATTTGTCGAGGTCAGTTTTCGGATGAAAATTATGGAATGAAGGATCTATCGTATAAGTTTTCGTCTCTGTAATGAAACGGTTGATTCCAGATAGATCAGTTCCGATACCAAAAAGGACACCAGTACATACCTACACTCTCAACCTGACACTTCTTCCGACTCGTAACTTCTTAACTACGAAAACTTGACACCACAACCTCTTCTGAGAACTCTCAAGGAACCTGACGTTCCTCTAGGTTAGTTAGGTAAGACTTCCTCTAGTCGGGACCCTAAAGAAACCTTCCTTACTACGATTTCGACTTTGAGGTCATGAGACCGGTGGAGTACACTTCTCAACTGAGTAACCTTTTCTGAGACTACGACCCTCCCTAACCCCCGTCCTCCTCTTTCCCTACTGTCTCCTACTCTACCGACCTACCGTAGTGACTGAACTACCTGCACTCAGACTTACTTGAGACCCTCAACCACTACCTGTCCCTCCAGACCGCACGACGCTAAGTACCCCAGCATTTCTCAGCCTGTGCTGACTCGCTGACTTAACTTGACTTGACTCGACTTGAAAGAAGACGAACCGTGGTAGAAAGTTTAAACGGATTCTTAGAGTTTGTGAGAGACTTTCGGAACCAGTCTACGAGAGGAGTAGAACAGACGATATTACAACGACAGATCTCGTTACGAAACAGAGAAATGGAACACAATAAAAGAAGTACCCTGATTAGTCACAAACGTTAAAATACAATACGACCAAAAACGAACAAACGATAGGGAAGGTAATCTTTAAGACATTCTGATACTTGTAACAAAAGAAATTGTGACATTTGTTTAGTAAACCTTGTCATAGACCTTTACCTTTACTAACTTATTTACTTACTTAAACCTTTAAAAGTATTCACCAGTGAGTAGTTAAAATCTAAACTTTTCTATTGGTCCAAAGAATTTAGGGTCAACTTAAACGGAAAATCGTTTATTCTTTAATGAGTAAGAAACACACGTGAAAATTTCAGATAACATGACTCCATATTGAATGTATATAAATTCAAATATATATATATATGTGTGTGTATATATGTGTGTATATGTATATCAATGTGTTGGTGGGAATGTCACTTCTATATTTTATAAAGGTAGTAAAGTGGGTTTAAGTGAACATGGAGAAAATGGGAACAGTTAGGAGAGGTCAATTGGGTTCGGTGACCGTTTGTACCCAGACTCAAAACTGATCATCTTCGTCAAAATAGAAAAGGTCTGATAGTGTTTTGACTTTATTGTATACATCAGAAAACGAAGACCGAAGAGAGTGACCCATAGTACAGAAATTCTAATGTAGGACAGACGGAAAATAACTTGTTAACAATGGGAGTCCTGTGATGTCCGAAGTTAAAGAAGGTCACCAACTAACTGTCGAGAATGAAGGACAAATCTGACTGTCGACTTCCTTGATCTCCCAAATGAAAAAGACTAATCAAAGGTCGTTAAGGACGTATGGACACGATATCTCCTTGAAAAGAGGTACAAGAACACGGAAGGCATGACCATTTAATACCAATAAACAGTATCTATACAATTTTCTATTTGACTCCGTCCAACTGTTAAAGTCTGGAAATACCCTCGTTTGTCGTTTACCTTAGGTCGTCATCTCTCTCAAGTCTCTGACCCAAAATATCTCTTCTAGGACCTTTCGTTAATAGACTGACCGATGTCGAATCGGCCAACGGAATAAACCCCTTCGAACCAACCGATAATCGACAAGAAGTCGAAGGAAAAAAGTCTAAGGAGGCTTAACTGAGACCGAATCCAAAGTCCGATGGTTCCGTAATCCCAGATCGCTGAAGGAACAAATTAATGAAATCCTCCATGACCCAAACATTGTTAGTAGTCACCCCAAGTGAAAACCGAAAATTTTAATTTGATATCAACTAAATGTTATAACACAATCAAAGTCTACATGTCGTTTCAGTAAGTCAAGTCAAGTCAAGTCAATGAGTCAGTACGACTCGAGAAACGTTGGGGTACCTGACGTCCTACGGTCAGGTAGAGGGTCCCGAATGAGTTTGAGTACAGGTATCTCAGTCAATACGGTAGGTTGGTAGAGTAGGAGACAGTAGGGGAAGAGGTCGGAAGTTAAAAAGGGTCGTAGTCCCAGAAAAGGACACTCAATGCATTTTTGTATGTTTATTAGTTTGACCTGTTTCTTATTACACTTACTATTTTGTCTATTTAGCCACACACTATTTATCATTACACTCTTTACGGGTCTTATAAGTCGATGACAAAACTATAGAGAGTCAAAACGACGATAAGGTCACTCAGTCAAGAAGTGTAGTCCACCGGTTTCACAATCTCAAAGTCGAAGTCATTGTCAGGGAGGTTACTTATAAGTTCCGACTAGAGGAAATCCTAACTGACCAACCTAGAGGAGTGTCAGGTTCCCTGAGAGTTCTCAGAAGAGGTTGTGGTGTCAAGTTTTCGTAGTTAAGAAACCGTGAGTCGAATTAAATATCAGGTTGGTTTTACATTAATCAGAAAATAGTTCAGTATTGAGAAAACTTTAGTAGACAGTTGTCCTATTTCAAATTATTTATCGTGATAAAACTTATCGTCGTTTTGACTCTCTATAGTCTTGTCATCGACTTACAAGACCCGTAAAGAATGTAATGATAAATAACGTATGACTAAATAGACAAAATAGTAAGTGTAATAAGAAATAGGTCAAACTAATAAACATACAAAAATGTACTGAAGTAACAGAGGAGTTAAACTTGTCAGTTCCATTTTTATCTACATTGAAAATTTCCGATGTTTTAACATTTGACATAATACGGTAGGTGTATTTGTATATATCTTTTGGTTTTCTTTGACAAAGTTTTACAAAATTATTTGATGGGACTTCGAATCTTAATAACTAAATAAAATACCAATTATAAAAAGGAAAAGAGAGAGTTAATATTTTCACCTTGTATGACGATAATAGTCTTTTTCGAATTTTACAGGATTTATAAGTTAAATAAGAAGATATATTATGGGGGAAGCGTTTCAGATTAATACTCAAGGTGGAGTCGTATCTTTTTATGAAAGAGATGATGGTTGAAGAACAAGTACAAAGGAAAATTTCATCTTTGGGTTAACGGGGTTGGAAACTGCGGAAATAGATACAATAAAAGAAACAGAAACAGGAGATAACAAGTCAGTAGTGATTCAACACAGGCTGTGAAACGTGGAGATACCTGACGTTCGTGTGGTCCGAAGGGACAGGAAGTGGTAAAAACTCAAACGAGTCTAAGTGCAGGTAACTCAGTCACTACGGTAGGTTGATAGAGTAGGAGACACAAAGAAGAGATGAAGTAACTGTCAGAGTGTTTTAGAGTTATAAAATTTTATATTATTAAGAAAAAATACGGGTGTCAGGTCGAAAAGTTGACATATAATTTATATGAAAAAGGAGGGACAGGTATACATACACCACTTCATTCATAGATTTCACAATTATAAATCAAATTATCACGGACCTATTGTAACTCTCATGTAACACACACAATCAAGGAACCAGTACAGGTTGAAAACCACTGGGTTACCTGACATTGGACGGTCCGAGGAGACAGGTACCCTAAATCAATCCTGATATTGAAATTCTATTTGTAGAGATTGACAGAAACTTAAATATATGTTTTAAGAACTGACTCATAAAGAAATAGATCAGTCAATATAATAAGAAATGGTGAGACCCATTGACATAAATTTATAATAATTAAATATGATCCCAACGTTTCAAAGGTTTAATGGAAAAGAACAACTAAAGTAGTGTAGTGAATAAGATGATCCATGAAATTAACGAACTAAATACGAAGTACTTTTATTAGATTATTGGGATGGTTCGACATAAATAAATAATAACTAAAAATTTTTAAACATGAATCTGAGATTGGAAAATTTTAACAAAATTCGGAATATTAAAAAGGTAATACAAGGAATCAGAACGGTTGAACATATGAAAAAGTTCTATAGTCCGGTCACAATCAACGAGTTAGTACAGGCTAAGAAATGTTGAGGTCCCTGACATCGGGTGGTCCGAGGAACCAGGTATGATTAGAAAAAGTATATTATTGTTGTTGTTCAAGTACTTTTGTTTTATCAGTGTCCAGTTTCTTGTTTCTATACCCTTATGGTCTGGTTGACTGACCGTAGGACTCTTTAGACACACGTCCAGTCCTTCGTTGTCAATCTTAACCTGTACCTTGTTGTCTCACCAAGGTTTATCCGTTTCCTCATACAGTTCCGACATATAACAGTGGGACGAATAAATTGAATATATGTCTCATGTAGTACTCTTTACGACCCGACCTACTTCGTGTTTGACCTTAGTTCCAACGACCCTCTTTATAATTATTTGAGTCTATACGTCTACTGGGGTGAGAATACCGTCTTTTACTTCTTCTTGATTTCTCGGAGAACTACTTTCACTTTCTCCTCTCACTCTTTCAACCGAATTTTGAGTTGTAAGTCTTTTGATTCTAGTACCGTAGACCAGGGTAGTGAAGTACCGTTTATCTACCCTTTTGTTACCTTTGTCACTCTCTGAAATAAAAGAACCCGAGGTTTTACTGACGTCTACCACTGAAGTCGGTTCTTTAATTTTCTACGAAGGAGGAACCTTCTTTTCAATACTGGTTGGATCTGTCGTATAATTTTCCACTTTTCTGTCGGAAGACTTACCCTCTTTTATTATCGTTTACTTTGTTGACTGTTTGTTAATTAGAGTTTTTATATGTTCGTTGAATACGTTGAGTTAAGGTCTTTTTATTTGTTACGTTAGTTTTTTACCCGGTTTCTTGATTTATCTGTAAAGAGGTTTCTTCTGTATACCTACCGATTGTTTGTGTACTTTTCTACGAGTTGTAGTGAGTAATAATCTCTTTACGTTTAGTTTTGGTGTTACTCCATGGTGAAGTGTGGTCAGTCTTACCGACGCTAGGTTTTTAGACGTTCGTTATTTACGACCTCTCCCACACCTCTTTTCCCTTGGGAGGATGTGACAACCACCCTTACGTTTGACCATGTCGGTGATACCTTTTGTCACACCTCTAAGGAATTTTTTAACGTTTATCTTGACGGTATACTGGGCCGTTAGGGTGACGACCCGTATGTGTGGTTCCTTTGGTCTTAACTTTCTCTGTGTACATGGGGTTACAAGTAGCGTCGTGACAAATATTATCGGTCCTGTACCTTTGTTGGATCTACAGGTAGTCGTCTACTTACCTATTCTTTCGACACCATGTATATGTGTTACCTCATAATGAGTCGGTAATTTTTCTTATGTAAACTTAGTCAAGACTACTCTACCTACTTTGACCTCGGCGAATATGTCTCACTTCATTCGGTCTTTCTTTTTTTGGTTATGTCAAATGATTGTGTATATATACCTTAAATCTTTCTACCGTTACTACTGGAACATACGTTCTGTCGTTTTTTCTGTGTCTACACATATCGTCTGAAAGCCTGAGTCTCCCTCTCCCTCTCCCACCCTACTAAACCCTCTTACCGTAACTTTGTACATATGATAGTACATTCTTAGCTTAGTGGTCAGATACAGGCTACGTCCTATGTCGTACGAACCCCGACCACGTACCCCTACTGGGTCTCCCTACAACACCCCTCCCTCCACCCTCCCCCCAAGTACAAACCCTAGCGTACATGTGGGCACCACCTAAGTACAGTTACATACCGTTTTGGTTATGTCATAACATTTCATTTTATTTCATTTGTATTTTTAATTTTTTTTTTTTTTCGTCTCTGTAATGAAACGGTTGTTTCCAGGCAGATCAGTTTCGACACCAAAAAGGTCATCAGTACATACCTGCACGCTCAACCTGATATTTCTTTCGACTCACGGTTTCTTAACTACAAAAACTTGACACCACAACCTCTTCTGAGAACTCTCAGGGAACCTGACGTTCCTCTAGGTAGGTCAGGTTTGATTTCCTATAGTCAGGATTTATAAGTAACATTCCGGACTACGACTTCGACTTTGAGGTTATGTAACCGGTGGACTACGCTTCCCGACTGAGTAAACTTTTCTGGGACTACGACCCTTTCTAACTTCCGTCCTCTTCTTCCCCTGTTGTCTCCAACTCTACCGACCTACCGTAGTGACTGAGTTACCTGTACTCAGACTCATTTGAGACCCTCAAACACTACCTGTCTCCCCGGGCCGCACGAGTCATGAATACCAGTGTTTCTCAACCTGTACTGACCGTTGACTTGACTTGACTGACTTCCTTGTTTATCAATGTATTTCCAGTAGAAAGTTCCGAAGTTCTGTAAAAAACCAAATTTTCACAGTTCAATTTGTCTGAGAGTCTTCGAAGTAGTCATTAGATAAAAGTCCGAAGAAAGGAAGAAAGTGTTCAAGGACCCATACAAAAATAGAGGATGGAAATATATTTAAGACATGACTCCGTACCTTGTGAATCTGAGGATGACTATAATAGATCGTCAGGGATTGTATCTTAAAGACTCAGTCGTTGTTACAAACGACGTGTGTGAGGGTATAAAAAGACTCTGAGGACTCGACTATTGGTTCCGGTCCTTGATGACTGAGTTTTCCTATTACTCAGAGGAGAAGTGACAAGGACACGACCAGGGTAGGTATTTTGACTCGTAGTGAGACCTAGGAGGGACACACACATACGATTCAGCGAAGTCAGTACAGACTGAGACACGTTGGGGTACCTGACATCGGGTGGTCCGAGGAGACAGGTACCCTAAGAGATCCGTTCTTATGGTCACCCAACGATACGGGAAGAGGTTCCCTAGAAGGGCTGGGTCCCTAGATTGGGTACAGAGAATACAGAGGACTTAACCGTCAGTCCAAGAAATAGTGAACACGGTGGACCCTTCAGGAACTTAGGAGGGGTGTTCAAGATTAATTATTAAAATAGATTTTATCGTTAAGAAAATCTTTTGTATTCTGTCCGGGATCCAGGATCCTGTCCCTGTTTTCTGGAGGTTCGGTTCCTTGTTAGGGGTCCTGTTACTCGTGAACGGACTATCCTTAAAGTATATCGTTATATCAGAAGATCTTGAGGGGATGTTTCGAACGCATGGGGATGGAAAAGGGTAAACAACAACGAGAAATCAGTGAGTCAGTTCAGACCGACAAACGTTAGGGTACATGACATCGGGTGGTCAGAGGAGACAGGTACTCTAAAGGGTCCATTCTTAGGACCTCACCCAACGGTAAAGAAAGAGGTCCTTAAGAAGGAGTGGGTGTAGAGGACGTGTAAAGAGGACGTAACGTCCGTCTGAGAAATGGTGACTCGGTCGATGGTCCCTTCGGGTTGGAAAAGAGTAATCTCATTCAATATATTCGATACCTAGTCCACTTACTTTTTACAACGGACGGTATAGTCATTTGTTTCCTATAACGTCGGTAGTTCAGTGATGGTAGCGCGAGGTTCACCCAGTGTCTACCTTGAGTCCTATCCTTCGTGTCCTATGAAGGGGATCTATCGACTTCACTTATAGTTTTCTTACTAAAGTTAAAGAAATATACATTTATTTGTCAACTCCTTTTAGACTGTAACAGTATCATTGAAGGTAAACCTTTTAGAATAGTTTGTGTTCAGAAGGAACTCATATAAATAAAGAGGAATCGTTGATTTTTGAAAAATTAAGAGGAAAACAAAGGAAATAGACATTATCTCTAACCCTTTTACTGTTTCCTTCTATGTTTAGTTCCTTAATTTAATGTTGTGTGTGTGTATAGTACTTGTTTTCTTATATCGAAAGTCTGAGAAAATTTATAAAAAATGGTTTAAATAAGTGTTTCAAGAGAGTTGTAACATTGTAAATACATAGTCACGATTTCTTATGTCAACTTATTAAACAGAGACGTCCCTTCATGTGAATAGATTAGTATTAAATATCAAAACAAATGAAAACATAATCTTTCGATTAATAAACAGACTCATTCTCAAGACGACATAATTCAGTGACCACTCACTTTTATGTTAAATTTAAAATACACGCGAAAGTCAGTTGTTCAAAGTATGGAGAGGAATCCCTTAGTTTACGGAAATCCCGAAAAAACTTACTTATAGTAATTTCTTGGTTTTATAGGAAGAATTTTAAATTTAATACTGGTTATCTTCGACTTATTTGTCGTTCTTTCTACTTTTGAGTTCAGTGAACTAAACGTTATTAAGTTAAAACACTAGTCCTATCGTTCCATAATCGGAAGAGTACATTTATAGAGACAAACTTTACTTAGTTCTTCTAAAAAAAAAAGAAAGGCTAATGGTTTACCGAACACCTGATCGGAGTCATTAATGTCTGTCGTAGATAATGTAATAAGGATCTTATGAGGCTACACAGTTTAGTCGACTTTAAAGTTCTGATCCTTGACTTTTAACTCGTAATACTTTTCTTTTTTCGTTTATAGTTTGTGGAGTTTAGGAATGGAAACTAGGAGGAGAGGGGGTGAATTGGGGATGCATTATTGACCCTTATTTATTTATTTAGGAACTAAGTCTGTATATTTTCAGGTCGTGGTCTACTACAGTGTAAATATGTTTTCGATTACAAAAGGAAAGAGTTTGATAAGGTTTTCTTAAAGTCTCCATTCTTACGTAGGTTTAGTAGTATACTCCAGTCGTTGTAAGTATGTCTTTCAAGGACAGACTTATAGTGACTACTTGTATCTACATTTTTAGAAGTTGCTTTATAATCGTTTGATTTAAGTGATTGTACAATTTCCTTAATGTGTGGTACTGGTTTACCCTAAATAGGACCCCTACGTTCCTACCAGTTTATAAACGTTTAGTTAATTATACTATATGGTGTAATTGTTTGAATTATTATTTTTAGTATACTAGTAGATTTATTTACGACTTTTTCGTAAACTGTTTTAAGTTGTAGGTAAATACTATTTTTGAAATTGTTTCGTTCATATCTCCCTTGTATAGAGTTGTATTATTTCCGACAAATACTGATAAGGTGTCGATAAAGTAGTGTGAGTTGATACTTTTCGACTTTCACAAAGGAAATTCTAGTCTTTATTCTGTTCCCACGGATAGGAGAGGTGAAAATAAGTTGTATTATAACTTTCAGGATCGGTATGTTATAAGTCTGTTCCTTTTTTTTTTTTCTTTTCCCTTCTCCATTTTGGTAATGACAATATTCTACTGTATTAATATCTTTTAAGATTTCTACAGTGTTGGTTTTTAGATACTCTTGAGTAGTCACTCAAGTCGTCTTAACGTCCTATATTTTACTTACAGGTTTTATACGACGAAAAGATGTGTGATTGTTTTCATATTCTTTACTTTACTTTTGTTCAGATATATAGTGTGTTAACGTAGTTTTCATATTTTATGATCTTTACTTGTATTCGTTCGTCCATTTTTAGAATATGAGTTAAACCTTTTGATATTCCGTAACTACTTTCTTTAACTTCTAGTATGTTTGTCTTTCTATATGACACGAGTACATAACCTTCTGAATTCTCACAATTTTATTGGTACGACGGATTCCTTTAGATGTCTAACTCATGTTAAGGATAGTTTTATTGTTACCGTAAAAAGTGTCTGATCTTTTCTTTTAAGATTTTACACATATCTTTGTGTTTTGTTGAGTTTGTCGGTTTTATTAGAACTCCTTCTCCTTGTTTGGACCTCCATAGTGTTAGGGACTAAAGTCGATATTATATTGTCAAGATATTTCTATGTCATTAGTTTTGTCATACTATGACCTTGTTCTTGTCTGAGTATCTAGTTACCTTGGTTTATCTCTATGGTCTTTATATGGGTTCGAATATACCAGTTAATTAGAAACAGTTTTCTCCGTCTTGTATGTTATCCCTTTTATGTCGGGGGAGTTATTTACCACAACTCTTTTGACATGTCGGTGTTCGTTTTCTTAGTACGACTTGACGAAAAAATATCGTATATGTTTCTGTTTCAATTTTACTTAATTTTTAAATTACGTTATAAACGTCGATATTCTGACTTTCCTCTTTTGTATACGTCATGTGAGAAATTATAGACGGAATTATATAAAAAAAGTATATAGAGAAGTGAGTTCTCTTTGTTTTCGTTTTTATTTGTATATCCTGATATATTTGATTTTGAAAACGTGTTACTTCCTTTGATAGTTGTTTTATTTTTCTGGTGGATGACTTACCCTCTTCTATAAACGTTTTCTATATAGGTTATGTTCCAATTATAGGTTTTATATGTTTCTTGAAGTTGTATTTCTTATTATTGGGTTAATTTTTAATCCGTCTCCTGGACTTATCTGTAAAAAAAAAAGGGGTTTCTGTAAAGTTACCGATTGTCCGTGTACTTTTCTACGAGTTATAGTGATTAGTAGTCCGTTTATGTTTACTTTTAGTGTCACTCCGTAGTGAAGTGTTGACAGTCTTACCGATGATAGTTTTTCTGTTGTTTATTTTTCACGACTACTTCTACTCCCTTTTTCCCTTAAAATAATGAGACAACCACCCTTACATTTGACTAGATCGGTGACACCCTTCGTCATAACTCCAAGGAGTGTTTTATTTTTTATCTTAATGATATACTAAGTCATTAAGATGTAGATTTCTTCTGTTTTTGTAGATTTCTTCTGTTTTTGTGATTTAGTTTTTCTCGATACGTGGGGAGATAACGTCGTAATAAACTTAATCCATGACAATCTACTTACCTATATATACTACACCATATATGTTGTCTTACAGTGAGTCGGTGTTTTTCGTACTTTAGAACGGTAACCGTTTTTGTATCTCCCATAACATGATTCACTTTATTTAAAGTGAATAAACACCTTAGATTTGTTTTGTTTACTTGTTTACATTGTTTTTTCTATGTCTGAGTATCTATGTCTCTCGTTTATCCACCAACAGTCTCCCCTTCACCTCCCCTTTACACACTATCTTCACTCCCTATAATTCTCATATACGAAAATACCCGTAAATAAAATATCCATAAATATATTTTTATTTACGTAGTACTCTTACTTTATGTCGTACTCTTTATATCATTTAATATTATAAAAACCACTGTCATTGGTATTTATGGTACGACTAGTAAAACATTGTATATCTTTATAGTTTGGTGACATAACACGTGGGTCTTGTTTGTATCATAACATTCAGTTAATGTGAATTTAAATTTTTTTTGGGTGCATCTGTGTTCCTTCTTTATATAGTTTTACGATTACTATCGAGAGAGGTGTCCAACCCGTAAAAATTTTAAAAATGAAATACGAAAATACATGAAGATCAACGGACACTACTTATACTTAACAAACATTTTAATCTTTCATTATAATAAAAATTTTTTTATAGTGAAAAAAATAGTAGAAATCAGAAGTGTAAACAAATTGGTAACCCTTTTTTTTCAGTTTTAATCAAAAAGATTGGTAAATAGTCATTAGTCGGTATTTTTATACCAAACATTCCTGTATGATTAAGTGTATTATTATAAAACCACTAAGGGACTTCGATGAAGAAGTGACGGTAACGGATGTTTAGTTTATTTTAACAATTAATTATCTTCACTTATGATTATTGTTCACCCTAACATAGTCAAATTACACTTAACACTTAACTAAGACGAAAAATAAAATGAAAACAACGTCTTTCACTGTAAAGACTACGTAAGTTATGAGGAATTGAGTGAAAAAAAGGTCTAAAATAACGACTTTCCTCCTATAGACAAAGTTGGACTCTTATGTCCAATAAAAGTCAAGTCCACTTACTAAACCCACTTACTAACTACTCGGTCTTCACTAAATGTAATTCTTGACTACTTTATGTACCCCTTTCTTGTTGGATACATCTCTCTTCCTTTACATAGTCGTTAGAGGAAACCGATCTCATAGTCAACATAGAGAAATACTCGTTGATCCATGAGAGTCAGACTGGGATCGAGGAGAGAAGTCTAAGTAAGTAAGGGAATGTAAGGTTCTACAGAGTGGGTCGAATTCCACAGTATTACTTCATAAAGACTAATCCACCGAATTTTGTTGTATTTAAATGAAGATTGTTAAGACCTCCGACCTTTCAAGTTTTAACCCCAGGTCATACTAAGTCACGGACCACTCTCAAGAGAGGGACCGTATGTCTTCTGATAGTAGAACGACACAGGAGTATCCATCTTTCTCGTTTGTTCAAGAGAAGATCATTCCGTGATTGTATTAGTACTCCCGGGGTGTGAATACTGGAGTAGATTTGGATTGATGGAGGGTTTCCGGGAAGAGATTTTGAGTGGTGTAAAACCCAATCCCGAAGTCATATACTTATACCCCTTGTGTTAAGTTAGACGTCGTGGATCAAGGAGGAAAGAGACACGAGATCGTGACGTAGACACTAAAAGAGAACGGTACGACTACAAATAACTGATTTAAAGTAAAAGGTATAACGAATGTTCTGTCCGGAATGAAGTAATGAGTGAATAAAAGATAAAGATAACTTTCGAGTTAGGATAATAGTGAAGAAGGACCTTTGAAAAGAATCGAAAGATTATTCACTAAAAGGAAATACTAAAGTAATTATACGAAGTACATAAGTATAGTAACGTAACGGATAGACTTTACGTGGCCATCGATATGTAAAAAGAGTGATCTTAAACTCAAGGAACTTCTGTTATTGACCCAAAATAGGAAGATGGTGGTCTCAGATTATGTCGTGGTCCCAGTCACTCTACACACAACTATTTGTCTATTTCCTTGTTTGTTTACTTTCTTTTTTTTACCAGGTTTCTCGGTCTCGGTTGGAGTTCCACTTCCCATTTCTGAGTCACATCGTGTAAAGAGTTTGACGTTGTAAATGTGTCGGTCCCTATGTAGTTACATGTCTCCTTATATGTTTTAGTAGACTCTTAGACCCTCTTTAAACAACAGTGAAAGATGAACAGATAATTAAAGGTACGAGAATTAAAAAAAGGTGTACCTGTTTCTTCGTTTGAGGTCTCTTATTACGAAAATTATAACCGATTAAACTACAAAAAAAGAAAGAAACAAATATTGTGGTTTCATTTTTACAACTATGTGTTTCTCACCACACACACTCTACACACACACATGTACACGAACAAAACAGTCTCTTGGACTCCCATAACCACGATAACAGAACAGTGTCACATCTATTAATCTATAACGAAAATCTTGAGTAATGTGACTTGAGGAGTTGGTGCCGGGAACGTCAAGGTGGGGAAATCGTTTCCTCTCCCATACACACTAAGGAACGTTAAGAAACGTCGGACGTACAATTTTTATAAAACAAAAGTAAAAAAGAAGACGAAAGGAGTTCGTGTGTGTCTGTGTGTACTCGTTTGACTGAGTGTGTTTAGTAAAGTCAAAAGACGTCAAAAAAATCTTTGTGACTACAAGATTTGGGAAGGACACGAGAAACGGAGGGTTTGTGAAGGGAACGTAGTGTTTTTATCACGTACAAAATAGACACCATAAAATTATGTTAATTGTAAAAGGAAAATTAAACTGAAGATTTCGTAATATTACAAATCAACGAAGTTCCTTCCTAATCCTAACCTTCAAATTTTTATCTTTTTATCCAAAATACAGACTCCGTATTTTGAACTTTGATCTGGGTTATACGTTCTCTTCCCCTTAAGTCTTTGAACTTTAGTCGTTCCTAAAATTATCTGAACTACTACTGGTAACAACTGATACTCCATAACTCGGGGTACGATTCAACGAAATTAGCACAGGTTGGGAACCACTGAGATACCTGACATCGGTCCGACGAGACAGGTCCCCTAAGGAGTCTCGTTCTTATGACATCACATAAAGGTAGTAGGAGGTCCCCTAGAAGGACTGGGTCCCTAGTTTGAACGTAAAAAATTAGAGGACGTAACCGTCCATCCAAGGAATGGTGATCACATTGGTCCAAACTAATAAATTCTTCATAAAGAGAGGTCCATCTGAATTACATATTTTTGAAATGTGACTTTTGTTTTAACTTCTAATTTGGATCTCAGTCACTATAGAAAATATGAGGGATATTGTAATTTTCATGAATTTTAAAAACTAACTATAAACTTGATATCGGACTGAAACGGGTCTGATCTTCTGACCTGAGTCAAAATCGAACTGCCAACTCTTCCACCTCGACTTTAACTTTAAAATAAGTCATTTTAGAGTCAAAACACCGGAACACATGGTACACCGTTAACACGGTGAAGGTAACCCTTCCTTCAAGTGATAGAAGGAAATACCCTTGTACGATCTCCTCTCTTAACTGTGTCAATGGATTCTACGGTTCAACAAGGTCGAGTGTAGACCTGGTCAGTTTACCCTTTCCGTTATCACTCGATCATCGAACCCACCCTTACACACCTGGACGGTAGTTTGTTCTCTATAGTGACTTGACTAAACATTGTGTTCACCTGTTTTACCTTTAGTTCTTCTCAAAGGTTCGTCTGTTCTTTACGGAGGTTTATGAATCTTAATAATTCCCACCTTCACCTCGATTTCAGTCTGTTTGTGAGAGGACACTATAAGAATATTTGAGAGAAGTCGACGATGCACGTCGGGGACTTTTATGTCCAATGTATCCAAAAACGCTTCCTATTTTGGAATGGGGATGTAGTAGGAAGAGAACTAACCGAGGAGAGAAAATTATTTAACAGAAGTGAAACTAAGAGTTTTATTACCGTTTCTAAAGAGAAAAGGGGCACGAAGAGTCGGAGTCGGGGTAAAGTGTCTACCACTATTCGTAACAAGGAGGGTTCTAACCGTCCCTAAGCCCCGCACCCCTATCTCCACTCCACTCCACTCCACTTCAGCGAGTCAGCACAGGCTGAGAAACGCTGGGGTACCTGACATCGGATGGTCCGAGGAGGTAGGTACCCTAAGAGGTTCGTTCTTATGACCTCACCCAACGGTAAAGGAAGAGGTCCCCTAGAAGGACTGGGTCCCTAGCTTGGGTCCAGAGGGCGTAACCTCCGTCTGCGAAATTGGAGACTCGGTGGTCTTATCTCCGTATAAATTTTCCCCTTCTCCGTCGAAAACGCCAGTCGAGACCGAGGTTTAAGTACGAAGGTGACTTCGATGAGTTCCAACACATATCAGAGTAGTGGGACATACACATGGGATGAAAAGTTTACCATTATGAGACGGTTAAAGAAAAAAATGTTCTTTGTGAGTAAAGTCTTTACACGAATACCGTATAACATGATCTTCTATTTTCAGGAGTGTCAATACGTATTATAAGTTTACTCATAAACTGTCTAGATCTCACAAAAAAAAATTTACCTCCTTAGAAGGGGTAGAAGGTGACATATGAAGATAACTAGACGGAGATCCTGAATGAGAAACGCGTCTTACCAATAAGTTTCATACAAAGAGTGTTTCAGTTAAGAAAGGAACCCTCTTTATGACCTATATAGGAAAATTTTGACGTAAACATTTTCAGATCGAAAGACTGTTATAGAAACTTCAGAAAAATTTTGATGAAAACGTTTCAACACCAAAAACGTTTAAAGATACATTAAACTATTTACGACTTTTAAATAGATTTGTTCCCGAAATTTCCTTAAGTAAGTCCGAGATGTCTGACAAACAATTAACGGTGACCCTACGTCTCTTGTCCTACTGTTGAAAGAATGTAGTTAAAGACACTTCCGTTAGTAGTTCCTCACAATTTTTGGTTTCGCATCCTTCCTTCGTAGTAAAAATTGTTCGTCGTAAAGTCACGTCCCTTTGGCGAGACTCTGTATTGTTTATTCACTATTAAATAGTAGTTGGAGTAATAGTTGTTTATAAGTGAATCGAGTAGATGCTACACGTTTACGAAACATGTTCTAAGAAAGTGGAAGAACCGTTATCCTTCAGGGACTACTGGGATTTCTCCTCCTCTGTAAATATTTATAGAATCTTTGTCTCTTTCCAATAATAACTAAGTCTTAAAATTGTAAATCATGAGATTCATCCGGTGCTGATAAAGACCGTATATGTAACACACTACGTGAAAAAAAATTTACTTTTTATTTTACATTTTCCGTCGTTCAAAGAATTTCAAAAGTAAATTTATCATTCAAAATCGGTCTTAGATATACTACAAATATTCTGGTAAATAAAACGAATAAACTAAAACCAACTACAACGAAGTATAATAAAGTAAGACATCACTTTCTTATGGTGAATATACCCAATCTAGTCAGTTCAAATGTACATTAAAACACAAAATTATTACTTTAGTCTCGTTAGACACAATCTCATGTCAGTAACAATCTCTGTAATTGAGGAGGACATATTCGTATCACAAACATGTAACATACTGTAAGTATATCATAAAATAGGTGACATTTTATTCACCTTAGATCTGGAAACAATATGTACCAATTACCATCTCTTGTCCATTCGTACATACAGAGTCTTACCTTAAAGGGCTCCACTATTAGTATCTTATTTGACTCTTCATCTCTTTACCTTTGACTTAATTAGTATAAGAATGATTTATAAAGGAGGTAAAATATAGTATTTCTTAGTTTAGATCGAACGATAATCAAACTTTTCCATCAGTTTTATTATATCTTTTCCTTTTTAGTGACATAAACCCTAATCTAGAGTTTAGATCAAAAACACAGATAATTATGTCGCTTATAATCGAAGTTCTTTCATAAGTCAAGTCAAGTCGGTGATTCATCGTAGACTAAGAAACGATGGGGTACTAGACGTCGTCCGGTCCGAAGGGACAGATAGTGGTTGAGGACCTCTGATGAGTTTGAGTGCAGGTAGCTCGGCCACTACGGTAGGTTGGTAGAGTAGGAGACAACAGGGGAAGTGGAGGAGGGAAGTTAGAAAGGGTCGTAGTCCCAGAAAAGGTAGTCCAGCCAAGAAGCGTAGTCCACCAGTTTAATAACCTCAAAGTCGAAGTCGTAGTCAAGAAGGTTACTTATAAGTCCTGACTAAAGGAAATCAAACCTGACCAACCTAGAGGAAGGTCAGGTTCCCTGAGAGTTCTCAGAAGAGGTTGTCGTGTCAAGTTTTCATAGTTAAGAAATCGTGAGTTGAAAGAAATATCAGGTTGAGAGTGTAGGTATGTAACACAGATAATTATATCGGTCATAATAGAATTAATCTATTTAGAGGAATAAAGAAACTAGAAATCGAGGGATATACCCTTTACTCCCCAATTTGATGTAATAACAACACGCTGATATAGATCCCTCTAACGAGAAATTTCTCTTTTTTTGAAATGTACACTAGTCTTGGAAATTGAAAATTTATTAAACCTAAACGACGGAGAATCTAGAAC
Source organism: Capra ibex (assembly GCA_006410555.1). Lineage (NCBI taxonomy): Eukaryota > Metazoa > Chordata > Mammalia > Artiodactyla > Bovidae > Capra > Capra ibex. Next base: position 26,343,416 of record SJYO01037955.1, read on the forward strand.
ACTGTAAAATAAACGAAAGAAAAAAAAACAGGAACTTGAAGTGTGACTGTGGTGAATCTAAACTTAAAAAGAGAATTGAGTCCCACTATTAATATAGAGAAGAGGGTTTGCAATACAACTTTTGTTAGACTCAGAATAATAGTCAGTAGCACTAAGGTCGTAGAAAAGATAGGGGGTCCAATGTACACTCAAAAACCGAAATACAACGACTGGATAGATCGTAATCGAGTGTAGTTGTCATGTTCAGGTCTGTATTATATTAGCCATTCGGAGGAAGACCAACAACTCACTCACTCACAATCAACGAGTCAACACAGTCTGAGAAACACTTTGGTACCTGACATCGGTGGTCCGACGAGACGGGTACCCCGAAAGGTCCGTTCTTATGACCTCAACAACAGTAAGGGAAGAGGTCCCCTAGAAGGACTGGGTCCCTAGTTTGGGCCCAGAAGACGTAACGTCTGTCTAAGAAATGGTAGACTCGGTGTTTCCTAAAAAGAAATAATTTGTTTTAAATGGAAGTATAAAAAAGAAATAAAGAAAATGAAAAATAGACACCAGGATTTCATGGATTACGTTACATTATTGTCTCCACAATTTGTGAATTGACCAGAGTACCTGAGACATGGTTATTTAACCGGGTTTGGAGGTCAAGAGACTTCTGCGATTACCAGGTATTCTCCAACGTTTTCTACGAAGTAGAGGGAAGTGTTTCTCATGAGAAGAACGAAGTGGAACTTAAAAATGGTACACGAGAGATTGAAAACCTAAGAACGAAAGGACTTGAATTGGGAGACAAAAGAGATACTAAAACTTAACCGATGAAAATAAAACACCATGGAATAAAGAAAGTACGGAGAAAGAAAGGGTTTATGTTTAGAGATATGGTTATCTCTATGAGACCGTACCTAATCCTGGAATGTGCTAGTGTGTCTGTGTTTGTATATGTTTACTGTAGCAAGTTACATAGTCGATATGACTCACAGATGAAGGGTTTATACATCGATAAAAATTTATCCTTTTGTACCGGTCTTACATTTCTTTTTGTATACCTAGAATCTTTTCTACCGCCTCCTTATCCTGCCCTTCTGGTGCAAGAGGGAGTGTTTAGGGAGTTTTCTTGTAAAGTTGCGACTCGTTTGAAGTGTTTTGTTGAAGACATCCGACCGTCTCCTGTAGTCCGTTGGTCTTTTCGTCTAGTAACAGAAGTTTTTGTCTAAAAATTAGAAACGAGAATCCAAAAACACCAGTTAAAACATGTAAATTTTTGGGTTTGAAGTGATAAGGTCAAATGGACTCTCGCTCTAATGACCGAACTGGTGAGAGAGGAGGAGACCTGAGAGGAAAAAGAGGTGGTCCACCGGAGACAGAGAAAAGAGGGGGTAGAGAGGAGATAGGTTGAGACACTTAGAGACACACAAGATCTGCCACCTCTTGTGGATTCCTTGTCCAATGACCGTCCTAAACAGAGAGAGGATGAGTAAGGAGAGAGACTAGGAGGACCAGTGGAGACAGATGAAGGAGGGAGAGGAGAAGGGGCATATTGAGACATTTATGGAGACTCGCCAGGTCTGATATCTCGCGTGTATTCCTTCACTGATGACCGATCGAACGAGAGAAGAGAAAACTAGAGTGGCGTAGAGTAAGGTCAATGGAGATTGATGGGGGAGGTAGAAGAGAAGAGGAATATTGAGTCACTTGGAGAGACTCACAGGGAGTTACACCTCTTTGAAAAGTAGAAATTGGATCTACAAAATAGTAGCCACGACATATCTACCTCTTCAGATCTCCGATGACATTTTTATTTTGACTTTTGGTCTTCGTCCTCCGAATTTAGGTTTCGGACTTTTGTAATCTCTTGAGAACTTAAGTCCCTTGTAATTCGTTATCCTCGAGTAGTTTACGGAAGTATGGATGTGGCTTTGGTTCGAGGTGGGTTCCCGGTTGTTCAAGGTTTTGTTCTGTATGGTGCGTTTAAGAGGTCGTTGTGTCCTTGTGAGGGGACTCGAAGTTATATGTCCGTCGAGTTTTAATAGGGTTTTGGAAACTACAGAGTATTGGGTAATGCCCAGTGAGGTGACGTGAGGTCTCTCTTCTTTGGGTCGAGGTGGGTGGTTTTGAGGTTGTGTTCGGAGGGATTGGTCCTTTGGAACTGTTCGGTGACTATCTTGGGGTGGGTTTCACTCCTTCGAGGTATTATTTCTCTTGAGGTGTTTAATGGTCTTATATTTTTCCGGTGGGGTTTGCGTCGTTATATTGGTTCTACTTCTCTGTCTCCTTATGAGTCGTCCATTTCCTTGTCCTCTCAACGGGTGGTTTGGTTTGTTTTCTCCTTCTTCATCCCTTAGATGGACTCTTCCTTAAGGCTTATAACTATCACTTTTACTAGGTTTTAGAACTTTAGTTTTACCTTAGTGTCTATTTATCGGATCTCTGTTCCTAACTCTTCTACGTTCTTTCCAAATTGTTCCTGGATCTTCTTTATTTTTTCTCAGTTTTATATTACTTATTACGTTATTTACTCTAGTCTTTGTGAGACCTCCGTTGTTTATCATCTTATTGCCTCCGTCTTCTATCCTAATCACTTTATCTTCTATCTTACCATCTTTATTTACTTAGTCTCTCCTTTGTTCTTTTTACTTAATTTTCTTTACTCCTGTTAGAGTCTCTGGAGGTCCTGTTATACTTTGCGAGGTTGTAAGCTTAATATCCTCAGGGTCTTCTTCTTCTGTCTTTCTTTCTAGTACTCTTTTAGGAACTCCTCTATTATCAACTTTTGAAGGGATTTTACCCCTTCCTTTATTAGTGGGTTCAGGTTCTTTGTGTCTCTCGACTTATCGAAGTGAACCACTGACCCCCACTAAAGTGAAGGTGCAAGTGAATCCAGAAACCAACTTCAGTAAAGAAATGTCGACATCATGACTTTTAGACTGAAGAACGACCTATAACCCGTCTCCGATGGTAGTACGAGATCTCCGACGGGGTTTAGAGAACACTGTACTCGGAGGGGTTGTGTCGACGAATAATTAAGAAGTAGTTCGATCGTTTCTGTCACAGTTCTCACTTTGACGACCGTTCTGTTAGTATAAATTGACTGTATAGGGTAATGGAAACGGTATAAGATAACCAATCTACATTCAGTATCCAGGGCAGGTGTGAGTCATCCTCACCTATTATGTCCTCGTACTTACGGTTCTTCACTCTTAGTACCTTTGGTGGAACGTTATAACGGTGGTGAACACAAAAAAATGTATTAAATTAACGCTACAGTATCATATAATTTATATCATTATATATTATCGATGAGTCTTGTACCATTGGTTTATTTGTGTCCAAATATAATATAATATATATACACTCACACACACACAAACACACACACATACACACGTACGAATCAGTGAAGTCAGTACAGACCGAGAAACGCTGGGTATCAGACATCGGGTGGTCCGAGGAGACAGGTACCCTAAGAAGTCCGTTCTTATGACCTCATCCAACGACACGGGAGGGGGTTCCCTAGAAGGGTTGGGTCCCTAACTTGGACGTAGAGGGCATAACGTCCTCGGTGGAGTCTTCGGTATATATATATATATATATATATATATATATATATATATTTAGACACCTCCATAGTTGGGTGAACGAGAAGGACACGAGGACATACTGAAGGACCCACACGGTTAAACGTTTCATACCTGACGAGAAGAAGACGCGATAAAGAGTTCTACCGAATACGTCGACCATGGGAATTCTACATTGGGAGGACGGAGGACCTTTTGTGCGTCTGAATGAACGGGCACACATACACGAGTCGACAGGGCGACTCGAACCGAGAAAAACACTGGGGGTACCTGGTACCGGGTGGTCCAAGGAGACAGGTACCCTAAAAAGGTCCGTCCTTATGACCTCACTCAATGGTGAAAGAGGAGGTCCCCTAGAAGGGTTAGGTACCTAGTTTGGGTGTAGAGGATACAGAGGAAGTGACCGTCCGTCTAAGAAATGGTGACGTGGCGGATTCTTCGGGACGTCTGAACGAATGTCGAAAGTTATTTCTTGTGACCTTAAGGGTTCTAGTCACAAGGAGTTGTCACTGTGTTTGAGAAACACATTTTCATGTCGTAGGTACGCCAGAATAACACATCGGGGATCTCCTGAATCGTCGGTCTTTTTGACTGTAATTATACCACAGACCACGAGTACGATGAACGACACGGTTTTCGTTACTACAGAGAATAAAGACTGGGTCCTCGGAACGCAAGAGGTTGTCGTGGATACTTTGTCATTGTCCGATTGAAAAATTGAATATCTTAGTTTAGGACCTAGGAAGTCTTAAGGACTGTGGTAGATTGAAATCTTAAAATTCAAGTTCCTGACGAAACGTAAGAAAGGTGGGTTCAAATTTTTGGTGGTTTGTAGATCATCGTCAAAGACGACGAATAAGAAAATCCAACAAAATTTTATAAAACTTACAGTGAACGTCTTTGATGTGTTTTACGTAGTATGAAAGGTTCTCAATCATTGAACTTAAAACGTGATTTAAAATTTAACAAACATTAAAATACTTTCAATATGTATATCATTTTAACTACTCTAGTTTACCGTAAAGACAATAGAAGTTTAACCCTCCTTCTTACTTTCGTCTAGGAAGAGTTCTATATGTCAAGACTACTACTACTACGGTTCAGTGAAGTCAGCACTTACTAAGACACGCTGGGGTGTCTACCGTCCGAGGAGACAAGGACCCTAAGAGGTCCGTTCTTGTGACCTCACCCAACGGTAAAGGAAGAGGTTACGTACTTTCACTTTTCACTTTCACTTCAGTAAGTCAGCACAGGCTGAGAGTCGCTGGGGTACCTGACGTCGGGTGGTCCGAGGAGGCAGGTACCCTAAAAGGTCCGTTCTCATGACCTCACCCCACGGTAGCGGAAGAGGTGTCAAAACTACTCTACGTTGTTTAAAAAGTTCCGAGAATAAATTCCGAGTGGTGTGTTGAACCCATTGTGTACGTCTTCGGAAGGGTACACATATCGAAATTTCGAGATCACCCAATATATAAGGGAACCGAACTATATGTGTAAAGACATGTAAGGGTCTCGTATGACGGAAGGGTTGTGTCAGACACTATAAATCCTTGGGCTGTGTCTTAATCAAGAGGGTCGTACAGAGGTAATAAATTTCAGTCAACGTAGTGTTAGTTACCAGTGTTGACTACAGACGACCTTTAGTTTACGATTATCGAAGACAAATGAATAATTATTAATATTTTATCGTATTATTAGTAGTCTGGATGCCATACACACGGGAACACAGTCTTTGATTCTATTCGTAGTTATATGTAATAGAGTAAAATAAAAGTCTTCTTAATAAAATTCTTCCACAATAATAAGTCACAATATCAACACTTTTATATCAAAGTGATTCTCTTTCATTGTACAGGTTTTACTGTGTCGATTTTTCACTGTATTTGTCCGAAAGTTGGGTGTGGATAGAGTCCGAAATTGGGTCTGGATAGAATATAAATTGTAAAAGAGGAAGTTTTGTGAAACCTTTATATATATAAATCATGTATATATACATGAACACACAAATATATGTGTGTATACATTCATATACTGATTCATGTAAAACTCGTACATTGCTACATTCATGTAAAGAACACTGACTGTTAAATAATCCATTATGATTGTTGTTAATAAGTAATCTTTTATAGAAACAAAAATCATCACAACGTATCACTCAATAAGTTCTATTTTCTGAAAGACTATTAACTTTACATAGGGAAATTCGTTATTTACGAAGAAAAAGATAGAAAGGGAGGAAAAAAAAAAAAAAAACTCCCTGGTCTTGTGACAAAAATTGATGAATTAAGAGACATCGAAGTTATTCACTATAATTTTACTAAAATTAGTACAATATCTGTACCCCTTCTTACTTATCTAAGTTCGAGATGTCTTATTGATTGAAAGACATCCTAATGTTTTACAGAACGGTCAATGAAAATGAAAAACTAGTAAAGGGGGTAAAGTTATTCGACTTTATAACCTTTGTGTCGACACGAGAGAGAATTCACTCACAATTAATGCAACAGCACAGACTGAGAAAGACTGGGGGAACTGGCATCGGGTGTTTCGAGGAGACAGGTACCTTAAGAGGTCCGTTCTTATAATCTCACCCATCGGTAAGGGAAGAGGTCCCCTAGAAGGGTTGGGTCCATAACTTGAACCCACAGGACATAATGTCCGTCTGAAAAATGATGACTCGGTGGTCCCTTGAACCACGGGGGAGATCTCTAAACGTTGAACCGAAAGACGTTTCATATAAAAAGTAAACAACCAACTTTAAAAGTAGAGGAAACACGAAAGAAATTTGATTTTGTATAAGTAATAGTTTTCTTTCCATACTATGGACTCGCCTGTCTTCAGTTCACTACTAACTGAAGTTCGAGGAAAAACTATAAACTTTATCTTGTCTTAAGATACAAATTGGTGTTATATTTCACGTAGAAAAAACTCTACTCTTCTTACTATAGAGTACATGGGACCTAATTCATCTTGTTTAAGGAATACTGTAAACTACAGTTTTTTGTGGTACAAAATGTCTAAATTTTGTCACTCCTTAATAATAACGTCCTATTTTATTGGTAAATTGTGTCTACGTGTGTGTACACAGGTGTGTCTACACAGATGACTTCACATAAATGACTGTGAAAATTTCCACCTCAAATCTTCGTATACGTCATAATTATATAAGTCAATTGAAAAACAAGTTTTTGTTTTATCAAAATTGTTTTCATGTTAATCTACTTTCGGTCATTCTTCAAATAACTACGTCAGGAGGAATCAGAAATATGTATTTACAAAATCTAATTATAATAAAATTGTTGTTTAGTCAGAAAACTCCATCTGAGATTGACAGTTATCCAAATTCTTGATTAAAGAATTTGATTCCTATCATACTAAAAGTCCTTTGAAGTTCTAAAAGAACTTATAAATGATAGTAAATTTTTGGTATTTTCTAATATAGGTGTTTGTTTAAAAATTTATACTTTTTAGTAGATCATTCTTATTTTCTTTACATTAACACTTTCTTACATTAATAAATCTCATTTTTAAAGTTCAATCTTAGTAATTTATTTTGGCTTCAATAATGATTTGGTAAATTAACTTTCTCAATAATAGTTAAGGTCACAACACAGGTAGGTCAACAGTTTGATTTCCAGAGTAAGTTCTTATTACTCAACAAATTATAAAGTGTCAAAAGGAGTCGGTGGTTTAAGTTGGTAACATTTATGGAACGTTTAAGTGTTTAAACACCTATGAAGACCTTTAACTTTAACTAAGGACTTTTCTTCGTTCTACCTTCAAGTCGTAATAACCTTTCACTACGAAAAACACACTCTTTCAAAACGGGAGAACAACTGTTCTCAAAGGTTATGTTAGAAGGGTTTACGAAAGTGGGAAACAAGTGGACCCGTGAACTTTTGGGAGTTTAGGATCTCGACCTGTTCCAGTGAAAAAGAACTCTCCTGTATCTCGTTCTTTAAAACTCTCCACAGAGAAATACCGGACTTTCGACAGTGTCCTCTCGACTTCTCGTGACTCGGTCACGGGTATACGGACACGTATGAGATCATTTTAAACATTCTAAGTCCTGGGAGATAGTACGTCCTGTGTCTCGTCCACAAAGAACCGGGTAGATTCTCACGATGAAGAAGGTCATTACTTCACTTCAGCCATGACATCGATAAGAATCAACCCCTATACTCCTTTACCCGTGTATTCCCGAATTAGATGTCTTTCTACCGGAAAATCGTTCACCATCTCGGTCTAGGTCCTTTTCCGTTACCGTGGGCTGAGGTCATGAGAACGGACCTTTTAGGGCACCTACCTCCTCGGACCATCCGATGTCAGGTACCCCAACGTTTCTCAGCCTGTGTTGACTCACTGAAGTGAAAGTGAAAAGTGAAAGAACGTAACCTCTTCCTTTACCGTTGGGTGAGGTCACAACGAACCTCTTAGGGTCCCTACCGCTTCGGACCACCACTTCTGGATGTTCTGGAGGTTCTTCATTGTCGTTTTTCTGTACGGGAAAAGTAGTGTCTTCTAACATTACATTTTCATCTTCTAGTTCTGTGGACCTCATTGTCCGTTCAAACTTGACCCTCATGTTTTACTTCGTCCCGTTTCCGATCGTCTCAATAGAGTTCTCTTGTGTGACCACAAGGTTGTTGTGTTCTCCTGAGATGTGTACCTGTAGTGGTTTACCAGTTATTCTAACTAACATACGAAAAGTCGGTTTCTACTTTTTGGTTCGTATTGGTTCTGGTCATCGATTGACACCAAGTCTAGTAGTCGAGGAATGACGTTTTTAGGTCCGAATTTAACTACTGTCATCCCTTTTGGTGACCCGGTAAATCCATACTGGATTTGGTTTGGGAAATACTAATATGTCATCCCCACTACTTACCTAAGTTCTCCAATCCAGACGTCTCGTTCACGGACTTCTTGATACCTACCTCCAAACGTTACAATGTGTCCTCAGTTACTGGTTTTGGTACGGGATCACCCCCTTTTTACGTCCTTCAGTTTCACCAACAGACCTCTCCGAAATGTTACCGACTCTTATTTTCTCTTCACTTTCCGTTACCTCTTTCCCTTTCTATATGGGTTGACTTACGTCTCAAGGTCTCTTATCATTCCTCTTTATTTTTCCGGAAGAATTACTTGTTACTTTTATTTATCTCCTTTTATTATCTTACTTTTTCTGAGAATCTAGAGACGTTATTTGAACCTCTTTACGTTCATACCCGGGTTATTTCCTATCTTTCTCATTCCTGGATGGTCTTCGTCTCTTTAATTCTCCACCGTTCTTATGTATCTTGATATGTTATTTCAAGTATTAATAGACCTATTGGTGTTACTACACCAGTGAGTGGATTTTAATCTGTAGGGCCTCACACTTTGTAATGATGGTTTTTGTTTTGTTTTGTTTGTACCTCCACTACCTTAAGGTCGACTCGTTAAATTATAGGATTTTACACTACGACAATTTCAGGACTTGAGTTATACGGTCGTCTAAACCTTTTCAATCGTGACCGGTGTCCTGACCTTTTCCAGTCAAAAAGAAGGTTAGGGTTTCTTTCCGTTACGGTTTGTTACCACCTTGATATTATGTCCACACGAGTAAAGTGTACGATCATTCCAATATGAGTTTTAGGAAGTTCGATCCGAAGTCGTCATGTACTTGACTCTTGAGGGTCTACATATTAGGCCCAAATCTTTTCCGTTTCCTTGGTCTCTGGTTTAACGGTTGTAGGTAGTCTAGTAGCTCTGTCGTTCTCTTAAGGTCTTTTTGTAGATGAAGATAAAGTAACTTATACGATTTCGGAAACTACCATACATAGTGTTTTTTACACCTTTTAAGAATTTGTCTGTCTCATAGTCTGGTGGTATGGACGGAAGACTCTTTGGGTAGACGGTCAGTTCTTAGTTGTCAACCTTGGTCTGTACCTTGTTGCCTGACCAACTTTTAACCTTTTCCTCATGTTACTTCGACATATAACAGTAGGACGAATAAATTGAATATACGTTTCATGTAGTACGTTTTAAGACCCGACCTACTTAGTGTTCGACCTTAGTTCTGACAACCCTCTTTATAGTTGTTGGAGTCTATACGTCTACTATGGTGAGATTATCGTTTTTCACTTCTCCTTGATTTCTCGGATAAGTACTCCCACTTTCTCCTGTCACTTTTCCGACCGAATTTTGAGTTTTAAGTTTTTTGTTTCTAGTACCGTACGTCAGGATAGTGAAATAACGTTTATCTTCCCCTTTTGTACTTTCGTCACCGTCTAAAATAAAAGAACCCGAAGTTTTAGTGACACCTGTCACTGACGTCGCTACTTTAATTTTCTACGAACGAGGAACTTTCCTTTCCATACTGGTTTGATCTGTTACGTAATTTTACATCTCTGTAGTGAATCGACTGTTTCCAGACATATCAGTTTCGACACCAAAAAGTTTGTCAGTACATGTCCACGCTCTCGACCTGGTATTTCTTCTGACTCGTGGCTTCTTGACTACGGAAGTTTAACGTCACTACCTCTTTTGAGACTCTCAGGGAAACTGTCTTTCCTCTAGTTTGGTCAGTTTGTTTAGTTGAGACTTATGAGAAACCTTTCTGACTACGACTTCGAGGTTATGAAACCGGTGGACCACCCTTCTCGACTGACCAACCTTTTCTAGGATTACGACCCTTTCAGACTCCCGTCCTCCTCTTCCCACTGGTCTCCTACTCTACCAATCTATCGTAGTGGTTAAGTTACCTGTGCTCAAACTCGTTTGAGACCTTCTATCACTTCCTGTTCCCTCGGACTGTACGATATAAGTTACCCCAACGTTTCTCAGTCTGTATTGAACCTCTGAGTTATTGTCGTTGTTGTTTATGTATCCCGTATTTTGGACTGTCCCAACTGTTACGAAGGGGTAACGTCTACTTGTTTACCTTAGAATCCGAGTGGTCGGGAGAATCTAACGTACTAAAAATTCTCTGACCTAGACCATCGTCATGATCTTTACTTCTTCTTTATAGCCACTGTCTGTGACGGTTCACTCTTAATAATCAATTTTAACAATAATAATTTAAAATATCTTCAATTGTTGACAAATTTGTCGCTCATTTTGTGAAGACTTATAGAGATATAAGTTGATTTTACGATTTTTGTTTTCAAGGTAGACAATAAAAATCAACTTGGTTTTACTGTACGAAGGTCGGTGAAAGTGTCACGGAAAACCTTGGTTTGTGGGAACATTTTGAATCTAAGTAAATTCAGTAAAATGGAGGTCGAACTTGTAATTAAACGAAAATAGGTCAAGAAAAAATACTTTACGTTGTGTTAATTCTTAGTTGACATTTGTGTTTCAATAAATATTACTAGTTACACAAGACGAGGCGTAGTAAATGTTCGTTTTAACACATACTTAAAAAGGAGGTCTTTAGACATGTCAGTGTGCAATTCGTTTATCGGAATTTTTACTTACGAAAACACCCAAATTCTTCGTCAAGTCTTTCCCGAAGAGTCGTCACAAGACGTTAAACCCCTCCGCACTTATAGAAAAATATTTTAGTGAATCACTCAGGGAAACCATTCGGACATGTAAAATAATACAACTCCAAATCACATATTCTTTTTACACCAAACAACCTCAAACGGACGGACACAATGAGAAAGAGGAAATGTACGACGCCATCGAATGAGTCGGTATCTTTTGAATTATTTAAGTTTCCACAGATTATTATTCCAATGACAACACATCGTCTTTGATCCGTAATACCGTCATTCATTTACGGAGTATGTAGTTCTTATAAAGTTCAAAGACCACTTTAGTTTTCATAGTGTTCCCGAAGTAATACGGGAACGAAAGTCGGGTGTTGGGGAGACTATAATTACTGAGGGTTTGTCCCAGTAGGTTCTAAAACTGGGTACATCTCAGTGACTGAGAGGTGAGGTCATGAGAACGGGCCTTTTAGGGTACCTACCTCCTCGGACCATCCGACGTCAGGTACTCCAGCGATTCTCAATCTGTGCTGACTCGTTGAAGTGAAAGTGAAAAGTGAAAGTACGTGACCTCTTCCTTTACCGTTGGGTGAGGTCACAAAAACGGACCTCTTAGGGTCCCTACCCCCTCGGACCACCTGACGGCAGATACCCCAGCGTGTCTCAGCCTGTACTGACTTCGTTGAATCGTCGTCGTCGTCGTCGTCGTCGTCGTCCCAGTGATTGATTCAAACACTACCCAGAGACACACAAAAGATACTCCTCCCCTCTCCCCCACTTCTGAGTGTGACTCATACTGGTTGACCCTGGGGTTAAAATACGTCAAAACATAAAGAACTTTTGTAAAGAATTCGTATGAGTTCGTCAGACTAAATAGTTTGTCGAAACGGAGAATAACGACTCAGTAGGATGATACTTACCCTTTCCGTGGGTCCTTTGATGTTTCACTGGATGTACCGTTAAACTAAGAGTATTCAAGGTCCTCAGAGTTAGTTAAATTGTTAGTCTTTCCCAAACAAACAAACGAACAAAAAAACGAAGTTTACGAGTCAATGAAACAACTTACCCAGATTTTTCAGGATCCGTCCTTTCTTTATCGATTTTATGTTCTATTTACCTCTTTAGAGATTAACTTAGAAAGTTAGAGAAGATTAAGTCTTTTTTTGAAAGGATTCCTAACAGGGTACCTTTGGTACAGATACCTTTTAAGGGTTTGTGCCGTAAACTCATATTTTTACTATTTTGTCTTTTTACGATCTTTTCCATAGTTACCATTTAACTATACGATAAAATTAATGAATAAACCTAATATTTATTTTTATTTATATTTATAATCAACCTAATATTTATATTTTTTTAAACCTTTATTTAGACCCCTAATCTCTTGTGGTAATTCTTCTTTTATCTTTAGGTTAAGGACTCTCTTTTACATAACAGAAGAATATTTATAGACCTCTTCCTTTACCGTTATAGTGGTCATAAGAACCTCTTGGGTTCTTAGGGTACCTGTCTCCTCAGACCACCTACCCCAACGTTCTCATCATGTACTGAATCGTTGATTTGGTAATATTTATATTATATACGAAATTATATTTTATTTAAACTCTGATGTTTTTTATCTTACTTTTTTTAACTTAGTACTAAGAATGTCTAGTCCGTCCGCATTGATATTAATCAGTGAGAACTGACCAGTCCACTATACTAATTAAAACAATGTAGTTTCTGGGACTTTTAAATTATAAATTAAAAGTATTTCAGTTGAATTTTAGAACCCAAAATTAATTCGAGTCGGATTAATTATGGTCCCATTCTATACCGTCTAAATTAGTTAGTAAAGTATAAAGTTTACGTACATATATTACGATTGTAAGTTCCTGCATTATACTTAATCAGAGGAATATCAGTTTAAATTCGTCGTGTTACGTCACGGTATTTATTTACCTTTTTAAATAAAACATCTCAGGAGGTGTGGGATGACTTTGGGGTGTGATTGGGAAAGTTTTCAGATAAGTGACGATTTAAGGAGTATGAGTCATCGTCAACCAACCTTTGGAGAATGTTAACTTTGTTGTTTTAAGGAAAGGTGTAGAGTCCGACGACGAAAACGACGACGATTCAGCGAAATCAGCACAGGTTGAGACACACTGGGGTAGGGACCCTAAGAGGTCCATTTTTGTGACCTCACCCAACGGTAAAGGGAGAGGTTACGTACTTTCACTTTTCACTTTCACTTCAGCGAGTCAGCAGAGGCTGAGAATCACTGGGATGCCTGATGTCGGATGGTCCGAGGAGACAGGTACCCTAAAGGGTCCGTTCTCATGACCTCACCCCACGGTAACGGAAGAGGTTGTAGAGTCCGAGACTTATACATTAAAGTTAAATCTTCGGGACGTCTTAGTGTAAGGTTAACTTAGGTTACGAAAGATGGAGAAATCGGTAGACAGAAGGACTTATAGCTTCTTAGTACTTCTAGTTCAGAGGAAGGAGTCTTACACCATTTTCTCCATTTTAGTCAACGTTTATTGATAAACATACCCGTATCCTCTACCTCTTTTCGATACTGTTTGGATCTGTTGTATAATTTTTCGTCTGTGTTTCCAGGAAACGACTGTTTCCAGGTAGATTAGTTTCGATACCAAAAAGGTCATCAGTACATACCTACACTGTCAACCTGGTATTCCTTTCGACTCGAGACTTCTTAACTATGAAAACTTGACACTATAACCTCTACTGAGAACTCTCAGGGGACCTAACGTTCCTCTAGTTTGGTCAGTTAGGATTTCCTTTAGTCAGGACTTATAAGTGACCTTCCTGACTGCGATTTCGACTTCGAGGTTATGAACCGGTGGACTACGTTTCTTGACTGAGTAATCTTTTCTGGGCTGAGTAATCTTTTCTGGGACTACGATCCTTTCTAACTTCCGTCCTCCTCTTCCCTTACTGTCTCCTACTCGACCAACCTACCGTAGTGACTGAGCTACCTGTACTCAAACTCGTTCGAGACCCTTAACCACTACCTGTCCCTTCAGACCGTACGACGTCAGGTACTCCAGTGTTTCTCAGTCTGTACTGACTCGTTGACTTGACTTGACTTGACTCTACCTCTTTCCTTTTTAACACTCGTGAAAGGACCCACGAAAAAAAAAAAAAAAAGTGGACAGTATGTTGGTTTTAAACCTCAAAGTAACCTAAGATAAACATGACAGGATAAACTTGGTATTTCAACTCCACGTAAAAAAATTACCGGACCCACAATAACTTATAGGTTATTCGGTAAATTTTGTAACGTTTTATCAACTTACATCTATTCATACACACACACATACAAACACGTAAACCCCATTCACACAGTAATAACAACAAAAATCAGAGATTCAGTACAGGCTGAGAAAGCACTGGGGTACCTGACCCGAAGAGACAGGTACCCTAAAGGGTTCGTTCTTATAACCTCATCCAGTGGTAAAGGAAGAGGTCCCCCGGAAGGTCTGGGTCCCTTACTTGGACGTAGAGAATGCACAAGACGTAACCGTCCACCCAAGAAATGGTGACTCGGTGGTTGCACCCTTCGGGTTGCACAATGACGTAGACACTAGTTTATTACTGGTTGTGTTCCAATTTCTTCCCTTCAAACCTTGGATTTAATTTTTCATTTAACTGGTGACAATTAGTCTTTGTCTCTACAAGTCCTATAAAGAAAAACACGATAGTATTTGAATAAACATCAGTCCATTTAGAAAAGAACTCTCTCATCCAATAATTATGAAGACGTTTGTACTGTAATATTAGAACTTCTTATTTTTTTAACTCGGTTTTATTTTATTATCACTTTTATCACTTTTATCGTAAAAATTTTTACTTCTGGAGTGTGTATGTGTGTATGTGTTTTGGGTTACCTTAAGGTTTTAATATCTGAAAATACAGAAGGAAATAGTAGAATATACCTTACGTCTGGTTTTTCATATATTTAACTTAGCAGTCGATCGACCTGATTTACTTACAAATTTCTCTATAATAAAATCAAGTTAATACGAAAAATAGTCGAGAAGAAACATCCATAATCTCACTAAGAAAGACTTATTGTTTTAAACTTCACCCCCTTTTATCTGTTTTAAAGTCATATATTCCTTTTAACGTAAAAAAGTATACGGTGTCTCGATGATTTTGATGTTTCACTTAACTTAATAAAATCTTTGCGTCATCCAATAGAACAAGCTGTTGGATGTCAAAATGAGTTTAAATTATACGGACCCAGTGGTTTCTCAGAATAACTTTACATCTAAGAAGGAGTCATCCATATCCCACTCGGTCCTAAGACGGAAAGACTTTCCGAGGGTATACAACAACGACGGTGACAAGTACGACGAATAATATGGTCAGAGTAGGTAACCGGGAAAAGCACTACTACGTACGTACATACGATTCACCGAAGTCAACACAGACTGAGAAACCCTGGGATACTTGACATCGGGTGGTCCGAGGAGACAGGTCCCCTAAGAGGTCCGTTCTTTTGACCTCAGAAAGACTGGGTCCCTAGTTTAAATACAGAGAAATACAGAGGACGTAACCGTCCACCCAAGAAATGGTGGTCTCGGTAGATCCTTCGTGGAAGACACTACTACCTTCACAAGATATAGACATTTACTGATACCTCGTAAACTCTATCCTGATGACACTAACTCTTTGACTTAAAAATAAATATTTTAAAATTAAGTTAAACGTAATGGTATGAACTGGATTGTCGCGTTCTGAGGTACGTTATATTAACTAGTCTTTTAACAATGAAAATATACCAGACGTACACCGAAGGAACCACCGAGTCGTCCTTTCTTAGTCGAACGTTAAGTTCTCTGAACCTTCTGTACCCGAACTAGGGACCCAGGCCTTCTAGGGGACCTCCTCCTTTACCGTTGGTGAGGTCGTAAGAACGGTCCTTTTAGTGTACCTGTTTCTTCGGACCACCTGATCTTAGGTATCCCAAAGTTTGTCAGACTGTGTTGACTCGTTGACTCGTTAATATTAGTATTACTATGGTTATTGTCACTACTTTTATTCTTGTAGAATGGGAACATTTAATAAAACTTCAAATGTTTCATGAATGTATACTATAAGAATAATTAAAAATCCATTCTATTATTTTACAGATTCCTTTTGTCGACAAAAAACAAAACACAAACAAACAACAACAATTGTACCAAGGTTCTTTATTTTACACTACTAAAGTATGAAGAAACCCTTACACAAAACTACCAAACGTCGGTGGTAGGAGAAGGGAAGAGGGTGAGAAAATTGAAAAGGAATTTGAGGAGTAGTAGTAATAGTAGAAATAAAAGTATTGTCACAGAGATCTCATCTACATAGTTATAAAAAGTACCGAATAACTTTCGGTTACCACAAAATACTTTCTTATTTTGTTAGGAAGTCAAATATTCTCAACGAAAAAGAGAGAATTTTGACTGGAAAACGTTTACAGGAAAAAACTAATCCAATTTCTTTCAATTGAAGGTTTTAGATAGTTTAAGGTTCTTTTTAGTCTCGTGTAGTCTAGTGATTATTCGTAGGTTTTAGGTGTTCATTATATTTTTTGTTCGTTTTGTTGATTTGGTATCATGTATTTTCATGAGTACAGGGGTCCATTGAAAAATACAAATTTTAAAACAGAAACTTTTATACTTTTAGACTTTTAAGACTGGAGACTTTTATATGAGTCGATTCCATATGTCAGAACAAAATTAAAAGTTTAATATTTTAAAATTTGTGTTATACTAAAACAAAACGAGTTCCTTATACTTGTTTTTCCGTAGAGTTTCAAATGTCAATATTACTTTTTTCGTTTCAGTTTACACACGTAATAAACACAATCTCTTTTAGGTTTTACCTCAGTTCTATTAAAATCCGACTAAGAAAACGTTTAAAAATAATTATAAAAATAAAAAATTTTAGTAAATAGTGGACGATTGTATTTCCACTGGTATATGTCGGAACTGCATGAGGAAAAGGCTAAACCTTGGTCAGACAACAAGGTACAGGTTAAGATTGACAACGAAGGACTGGACGTATGTCTAAAGAGTTCTCCGTTTAATCCACCAGACCATAAGGGTAGAGAAAGTCTTAAAAGGTGTCAAATAACACTAGGTGTGTCAGTTTCCGAAACCGTATTAGTTATTTCGTCTTTATCTACAAAAAGACCTTGAGAGAACGAAAAAGGTACTAGGTCGCCTACAACCGTTAAACTAGAGACCAAGGAGACGGAAAAATTTTTGGTCGAACTTATAGTGCCTCAAGTGCCAAGTGGATAACGACTTCGACCGCACGACGCTAAGTACCCCAGCGTTTCTCAACTTGTGCTGACTCGCTGACTTGACTTTACTTGACTTGACTTGTATTTCCACCTTTGTCTATATATAAGTCAACGTTCACGTCTTTTCATATTACGGTAAACTAGAACATTTAAATTGTCGGTGTTTTCGTAGGTTCTACCCGGGAAAGACTTACCGAAGACTCTTAAAGAAGTAAAGTGTGTATGAGATTAATAGATACTAGAGAAGACTGAGTGTAGGTCTTGAAAACGGTCACAGTAAAAATTTATTCGTTTACGAGGCAAGTCTAAAAGAAAGTCTTACAACTATCTACTGGAGCCAACAAAACATGATAAGTACTTTTTAAGACGTGTTACCGGTTTAGAATATCCTGACTCACCTCGATCGTTATACAAATAAACCATCTGAGTCTATACATAGTTTAAATATTTACCTACGTAAACAGGACCAAATTATAAATCTTACGTATGAGATAAATCATAAGTCCTAGGTGACATTAAGAGTTAAATAGCGTTCATTACACTCAATTTTATTGATGAAACGTGTCATAAGTTAAGAACTCTCCACTTCTGTATTTGTTAAAAATCTATACAGTTTTATATAGAAATCAAAGTTCTGACAAGGAAATTGTGTGTTACAACGACGGTAATCCAAGGACATGTAGACTATTTAGATACAATACTTTCATATAAATACTTACATCTTTCAGGAATTACTTTATAAATACACTTTTCAAGGAATTTTTTATGTAAATAACTTACGATATGACTCAGATATAAAAGTATTACTCTTTGTATCTCTATATGTGTGTTTATATTTTGTTTATAGACAATTCTATATATAGTTTTAACATTACCAATAGTAATCTAACACCTTAACACCATTTAACTGAAGCAAAGAGGTGTACAAAAAACTTCAAAACCCACAATTCGTACTAGACGAAAGATTGACCTTTTATAAAATACACACGAACATACATATGCATGTAAAAAAAGAAGTTTATTTATAAGGAGACTTTAGGTGGAGGAATATCTCTAAAACGTCGTTCGTTTATAAATCGGTGTTCATCTTAATTGTCGGAGTAAAAAATTAACATCATGTTCGAAAAGACGATTTCCTACATGTGGTAAGAAATTAAGAATAATTGTGTTTATAAACTGAAGTTCCAATGGTTTCTGTAGTTTCAACTCTCTCTTTCCCGGAATAAGATGTTAATTTCGAATCATCGTGTTATTTTAACGGTACTTATTTCGTTAAACAGAAAATTTTTGAATTTCTACTAAATTGTCGTTGGTATTCGGTACGTATCGTAACGACTCACTCCTCGAAATCAGGTACCATCGACTCTAGTTTCTCAAATTCACAAACAAATAATGAAGTTCCTTTTGTTTTATTGTAACTCTTTTACATAATCCGTTAAATTGTTAACTGTTAACCTTTTAATCCGTTAAATTGTCATACTTAGTGATTGATGAGGAAGACCTCTTGTTAACTAGAACGAGATAAAGTACTTTGTGACTCTTAGTCAAATCCAACATTTGAACCACTATTAGTACTATTTAAGATCGTCAGTTAAGTCAAGTCGTTTATGAGTACTTGTAGATAAAACAAAACGATTCGACTCATGGACCATAGACCTCGGTCGAGACCTCTGTCTTAAGTGTACATTTTAGACCTGGGTCGTGAAGGATTGAGACTCTGTAACCTGTTTAATGTATTCGAGAGAGACGGAGACAAAGGAGTCTACATTTTCCTCTAATATTGACAGAGTATCTCAATGTGTTGGATCTGCGTACTCTCAGGTTAGTCTATAGTGGTTCGTTTTAGTCTTTTATAGTGGAAGAGTTTGTGTTTCTCACACAGAAGCGGTAGACTTTCCATTGATTATCTATTCTAATACCTCATAGAGTCACCGAGTCGTCATTTCATGAGAACAGACCTTTTAAGGTACCTGACTCCTCGGACCATCCGATGTCAGGTACCCCAGTGTTTCTCAGTCTGTGTTGACTCGTCGAAGTGAAAGAAAGAAAGAAAGAGTGTCGTCATTTCTTAACCGGACGGACGGTTACGTCCTCTGTAGTCTCTACGTCCAAACTAGGAACCTAATCCTTCTAGGGGACCTCCTCCCGTACCGTTGGGTGAGGTCATAAGAAAGAACCTCTTAGGGTACTTGTCTCTTCGGACCGCCCGATGTCAGGTGTCCCAGAGTCTCTCAGTCTGTGGTACTTTCACTGAATCTTACATGTGATCACGTCCTCTGTACTCTCTGGGTCCAAACTACGGACCCAGCCCTTCCAACCCTCTTCCTTTACTGTTGGTTGAGGTTATAAGAACGACCCTTTAGGGTACCTGTCTCCTCGGACCACCCGATTTCAGATATCCCAGTGTTTACTCAACCTGTACTGAATCGTTGATTTGTTGTTTCGTTGTTGATTCATTGTTGTTTACTTCATAAAGTTCAATTAGGGTTGAATAAAAAAAAATTTCAAGGGTATAAATTATTTCCTTCGGTCTCTCAAATAGTTAACGTATAATGTTATACGGACCCTATTATACACATACATAGGAATTATTTCTATTAATTTCTTCTTTTAATGTAGCAATATAGACATTGGTCATATACCTAGTCATAATTTGACTTTCCTATATCTGTTCTTTAGTAAAATAAAAAGAAGGTAATACTGGAAGTTTCAAAACGGAAATTTAGAAAGAAGTAACAGGAAATCACTAAATAACTCATTTAAGATATTAAGAGACGGTCAAAGTCTAAAATTTAAGGTTGGGTAAGTTTAGGTTAAATTTTGTAGTTTAAGTGTACGTCGAATAACGAGTCTAGGAGTGGGAAGAGTCACAAACACTACCCCAGTCTTTCCACCTTTTCCTTACCAGTCGAGAGAGTATAGGGAAAAGGAAGGGAAAAGACCCAAGTAAAGGAAGTCTTAAAATTTCAAGTCTTAATCACAAATCTCGTCTCCCCGTTTCTGAAAAATGAATTGACCCGATGACGGAAATCTCTGAAGAGACCGACGGAAGATGACTGTCACGGTAACTCTCATTACGGTCCCTGAGGGAGTGTCTCGTGAACATACCGCCCCTTCCCGCCCCCTCAATCCACCATGTGGAAAGGTTAAAAACGTAACGGTTGAACTGGAAGTAGGAATTATGTAACGACTATAGGGGTGTAAACTGATATCGAATAACAAGATGAAAGAATAGAGGGAAATTAAGATCAGAACGGGATCGAGTTAGAAGGGTCTACTGTTTTACAGTTCAGACGACGTATGTTTCTACAGGTAGGTACTTTACTCAACGGTTAGAATGGAAGAAGAGAACTAAAATAACTAAGAAAACCTCGTCAAGGAGTAAACCGAACTGTCCTCCTCTTCCTTTCCTTCAGGTTTTTAGGAATGGTATACTACACTATAGTGAATATACACCTTCGATTTTATACTATATTTAATTGTATTGGTGTTTTGTCTCAGTCTGAGTGTCTCTTGTCTGAACACCAATGATTCCACAACCGGGGGCCTTGTCCCTACCTAACCCTCAAACCCTAATCATCTACGTTCGATAGTATATATCTTGTCTATTTGTTCCAGTTTCCACCGTGATCATTATTTCTTGGGTGGACGGTTGTGCCGTCCGTATTCTCTGTGTCCAAGGTAGGGACCCAGTCCTTCTGGGGAACCTCCTCCCGTACCGTTGTGTGAGATCATAAGAACAGACCTCTTAGAGTATCTCTCTCGTCGGAGTACCCGTTGTCAGGTATCCCAGTGTTTCTCAGTTTGTGTTGACATCGGTGAATCGTGACATATCGTGTCCCTTGATACAAGTAATAGGACAGTATTTAGTACTACCTTTCCCTGTAACTTTTCTTACATATGTACATATATATTGACTTAGTGAAATGATAGTCATCTTTAATTGTGTAAAATTTAGTTGATATGAAGTTATTTTATTCAAATTTTTTTTTAGGAAGGAACCCATCCTTTGAGTCTTAAGAGACTTACGTTACTTAAAAGATTTCCAACCCTTTCCTTTTTTTCTAAGTTCTTCTCCTACTCTGATTGTTCGATTAACCCTATGAAATTTCTTTGGGACCTGTTTCAAAATCTCAAATGGTAAAACTTATCAGGACACCATCTATCTTATTACCGTAGGGTTTCTACAGGTACAGGATTAGAGACCCTAGATAGTTTTATGACATAGTGACCCGTTTCCTTTTAATTCTTTCGTCTACTTGTGTTCGAATGATTATTTGACCTGATTTCTACTTCTATGATTGACTTACCTAACACGTCTACCCGGGTTACGTCGGTGACAACGACAACAAGTCAGTGATTTAGCCCAGACTGAGACGTTGGGGTACCTGACGTCGTACGGTCCGGAAGGACAGGAAGTGATAGAGGGTGTCAAACGAGTTGAGTACAGGTAACTCAGTCACTACGATAGATTGGTAGAGTTGGAGACTGAGGAGGAAGAGAAGGACGGGAGTTAGAAAGGGTCGTAGTCTCAGAAAAGGTTACTCAACCGGAGAAACGTAGTCCACCGGTTTCATAACCTCGAAGTCGAACTAGTAGTCAGGAAGGTTACTTATAAGTCTCAACTAAAGGAAATCCCAAGTGATCAAACTAGAGGAACGACGTCCCGAGAGTTCTCAGAAGAGGTCGTGATGTTAAGTTTTCGTAGTTAAGAGACCGTGAGCCGGAAGAATTATCAGGTTGAGAGTGTAGGTATTATGTGTTGACGACCTTTTTGGTATCGAACCTGATATACCTTGAAACAGCCGTCTCACTACAGAAACGAAAAATTATGCAACAGATCCAAACAGTATCAAAAAGAAGGTTACGTCGGTATTCTCAGTAATTTATACCTACTCCCTGCGTCTTCTCAGTAAGAGTTTGACTATTCTGTAGGTTCTCAACTGGTCGTTGGCGACCGAAACTTTTGTCTTTCCCTGGTCCTCCGTTTCTTATGTCCGTCAGACATCCTCGACCTTTTCCGTTCCTTTGTCTAAGAGGGGATCTCGGAGTCCTTCCTTACATCAAGACTTCTGTGGAATTAAAATCAAGCTTCCATGGATAAAGTCTGAAGACTAGAGATTTCGATATTTTATTGTTTAGACGTAACAAAATTCTGTATTTCAAACATCATCATTAAAAAGTCGTCGCTATCCTTTAATTATGTTCTTCTAGGCGACCTCTTCCCTATCCGATGGGTGAGGTCATAAGAACCCGAAGGGAACACCGAGACGACCATTTCTTAGACGGACGTCACACCCTCTGTACCAAAACTAAAGACCCAACCCTTCTAGGGGACCTCTTCTCTTTCCGATAGGTGAGGTCATAGGAACGGACCTCTTAAGGTATCTGACATATCAGACACCCGAACGTTTCTCAGTCTGTTCTGACTCGCTGAAAGTGAAAGGATACACACACGTACGAGTTAACGCAGGCTTAGAACCACTGGGAAACCTGACATCGGGTGGTCAGAAAAGACAGGGACCCTAAAAGGTCATAACTTACTCAAAGGTAAAGGATGGAGTCCCTATCACCAGTCAAAATAATGTTTTTATTTTTAGGGAGAGAGGATAAAAATACTGGGTTTCTTTGGACGTAGTATTAAACGATTACGTTACAAGATGAAATGAAGTTTTTGTGTCGGACCAAAACAGTATACCACTTACCTCGACATGTGAGTCTAAGTTGTATGACGAGTGTGGGTATGAATATTTCGTTACTAAAGCAACGAAAAAAGGGATATTCTCTGTAATTATATGCACTTTCTTACGTAATTAAGTAACAGTCTCTTGATAAGTAGAGAAAACGTGACTTTACCGTCTAAACTGACGTGATTCTTTCAAAATGAAGTTATCGGTTGGTCGTCAGTGACATATAAACCCCCGTTTTTATTCTGATTTTTACTTAAATATTTTATTTAACAGACCATGATCACACATCTTAACAATCCTCTTCATCCTATCTTTTATCTTTCTGTATATCTACAAATAACGACATCATGTCCCTCCACTATTATTGATAGACTTTGATCTTGTACCATCACTGTTGTTTTTCCTTCTCTAATTAAATTTTCTTTAATAGTCATATAAAATCACCAATCGAATTATACTTTCTGTCTGTACTTACTCAGGTTCTATTTAAGATTAAAAACATAGACTTACTGATCCTTTGACTTCCATATTTTGAAGATCCTTTTTTATTAAACATCTTTCATTGTACTGACACTATTGTAACTTTATTTAAAGATCTGAGTTGGACCTTGACGAGGAGGACCCACGATGAGTCGTTTAACTTTAAATATGTCGAAAAGACAGAGACATTTAAGAAACATAAACATAGTAGACGTAACGGAAGAAATTAGTAAAATTTATTATTTATTTTGGTGTTTATGAAATGATCCGTAAAATGTCGATTTTCGTGGTCTTTAAATACGACCCTTTTTCTTTGGAATCTCCAGTTATTGTATAAAGGTATCATTATCAGTACGATGAGTACATGGTAATTAAGTAAAGTAACTTTGAATTTGAACTAAGATTACTTACTATAAGATTCTCTTTATGTTCAATTAACAGAATTATGTAAACCCGATGATATTGTTTTTATCTAAACTGTAAAGGTATTTGTAAATTAAGATTGACAAGACCTCGGACCTTTCAGGTACTAGTTTCTCGGTCTCCTATGACACAGTCATTCCCGGGTGAAGGACTCGAAGGGACCACCGAGTCTGACATTTCGCAGACGGACGTTACGTGTTCTGGACCCAAACTAGGGACCAAACCCTTCTGACGAACCTCTTCCTTTACCGTTGTGTGAGGTCATGAGAACGGACCTCTTAGGGTTTCTACCTCCTTGGACCATCCAAAGTCTCCCAGGTACCTCAGTGTTTCTCAGACTGTGTGTGAAAGTGAAAAGACTAGGTAGCTAATTGACACATAGAAACACAGGAGTCCGTCTCCTTCTCCGTTCCTTCGAAGGTCCAGAGAATGTATTCCCGTGATTAGGACAAGTACTCATAAAGTGGGATTACTGGACTAGTTGAGGGTCTCCGGAGGGAAGGTTTATGACAGTGTAACCCCTAATTTGAAGGGGTATACTTAAGACTCCCCTTTGTTTGGTGACACCATCAAAACGACCCCTTATCTATACGTCTCAAGAATACGACAACAAATCTTCCATCTAGATGACTCAACCTAAAAATTTACGATGTATTAGAATTTTGGTTGATAAACTGAGAGTGACTTCTATCAAAGTCAAGTCAAGTCAGCGAGTCAGCACAGACTGAGACGCTGGGTACTTAGCGTCGTGCGGTCCGGAGGGACAGGTAGTGGTTGAGGGCCTCAAGTGAGTCTGAGTGCAGGTAGCTCAGTCGCTACGGTAGGTCGGTAGAGTAGGAGACAGCAAGAGAAGAGGAAGACGGGGGTTAGGGAGGGTCGTAGTCTCAAAAAAGGTTACTCAGTTGAGAAGTGTACTCCACCGGTTTCATGACCTCGAAGTCGAAATCGTAGTAAGGAAGGTTTCTTTAGGGTCCCAACTAGAGGAAGTCTTACCTGACCAACCTAGAGGAACGTCAGGTTCCCTGAGAGTCCTCAGAAGAGGTTGTGGTATCAAGTTTTCGTAGTTAAGAAGCCACGACTCGGAAGAAGTGTCAGGTTGTGAGTGTAGGTATGTACTGGTGTCCTTTTTGGTATCGAAACTGATCTGTCTGGAATCAGCCTTTTCATTGTAGAGACGAAAACTTATACGATAGATCCAACCAGTATTTAAAAGAAGGTTCCTCATTCGCAGAACATTAAAGTACCGATGTCAGTGGTAGACGTCACTAGAACCTCGGGGGTTTTTATTTAAGACTGTGACAAAGGTGACAAAGGGGTAGATAAAGGGTACTTCACTACCCTGGCCTACGGTACTAGAAGTAAAAGATTACAACTCGAAATTCAGTTGAAAAAGCAGAGGAGAAAGTGAAAGTAGTTCTCCGAAAAATCGAGGAGAAGTGAAAGACGGTATTCCCATCACAGTAGCCGTATAGACTCCAATAACTATGAAGAGGACCGTTAGAACTAAGGTCGAACACAAAGAAGGTCGGGTCGTAAAGAGTACTACATGAGACGTATATTCAATTTATTCGTCCCACTGTTATATGTCGGAACTCCATGAGGAAAAGGATAAACCTTGGTCAGACAACAAGGTACAGGTCAAGATTGACAACGAAGGACTGGACGTATGTGTAAAGAGTTCTCCGTCCAGTCCACCAGACCATAAGGGTAGAGAAAGTCTTAAAAGGTGTCAAATAACACTACGTGTGTCAGTTTCCGAAACCGTATCAGTTATTTCGTCTTTATCTACAAAAAGACCTTGAGAGAACGAAAAAGGTACTAGGTCACCTACAACCGTTAAACTAGAGACCAAGGAGACAAAAAAGATTTTGGTCGTACTTGCAGTCCCTCAAGTGCCAAGTGCATAACGACTTCGGACCTACCCTCTTATAACTCGTAATGAAATGACCGTACACTCTACTCACGTTAACACACCATCAAACTTGTAAGAAACCGTAACGGAAAAAAACCTTAACCTTACTTTTGACTGGAAAATGTCAGGACACCGGTGACAACTCAAAAGGTTTGAACGACCGTATCACTCACGTCGTGAAAGTGTCGTAGTAGAAAGTCCTAAACTTTATCGAGTTGACCTTACGGTAGTGGAGGTGATCGAAACAAACATTACTACGAAAGATTCCGGGTGAACTGAAGTGTAAGGTCCTACAGACCGAGATCTAATCACTAGTGTAGTAGTACTAATAGACCCAGCACTTCTAGAAAAAACATGTCAAGAAGGCACATAAGAACGGTGGAGAAGAATTATAGAAGACGAAGACAATCCAGGTATGGTAAAGACAGGATATAGGTCGGGTAGAAACGTACTTTACAAGGGAACCATAGAGATTAAAAGAACTTCTCGAGAGATCAGAAAGGGTTAGACAACAAAAGGAGATAAAGAAACGTAACTAGAGACTTCTTCCGAAAGAATAGAGAAGAACGATAAGAAACCTTGAGACGTAAATCTACGGATATAGAAAGGAAAAGAGGAAACGAAAAGTGTAGAGAAGAGAAGTGTCGATAAACATTCCGGAGGGGTCTGTCGGTAAAACGAAAAAACGTAAAGAAAAGGTACCCCTACCAGAACTAGGGACAGAGGACGTGTTACAGTGCTTGAAGTAAGGTAACGAGTAGTCCGTAAGATAGATAGTCTAGATCCGGAAATTTAGATAAAGAGTGAAGGTGACATATTAGTATTCCCTAAACTAAATCCAGTATGGACTTACCAGATCACCAAAAGGGATGAAAAAGGTTAAATTCAGACTTTTACCGTCACTCCTCAAGTACTAGACTCGGTGTTAGTGGAGGACCAGAAAAACGACTGAGATATCTCGAAGAGGTATAAACTGTGTTTCTTATATTAGTTAGACTAAAACCATAACGGGTAGACCACTACAGGTACACATCTCAGAAGAGAACACAACAACCTTCTCCCACAAACGATACTGGTCACGAAATAGAACCGTTTTGAGATAATCAGAAACGGGACGAAGTAAGGTGTAAGGTTCCGGTTTAAACGGACAATGAGGTCCACAAAGAACTGAAGGATGAAAACGTAAGGTCAGGGGATATTACTTTTCCTGTAGAAAAAACCCCACAATCAAGATTTGCCAGAACATCCAGAAGTATTTTGGTAAGTTGAAGGTAAAGAAGTCGCAATGACAAACCCCGTATCTGAACCTATTGACACTATAACTTACCAAACGGAACCTCTGCTTGTCTCTAGTAAGACAGTAAAAACTCTGACGTAGGTTCACGACGTAAATCCTGAGAAAACAACTGGTACTACCGATGAGGTAAAGAAGACTCCCTAAGGACGGGCGTCATCATCTATATTACCAGTAGACTTAATTTAAGTGGGTAAGGTCAGGTAAAATCAAGCGACTAAGGATCTTACAGCTGCAAGTGGGAACGGTAGAGAACAAACTGGTGAAGGTTAAACGGAACAAAGTACCTGGACTGTAAGGTCTTAGGATACGTTATAACGAGAAATGTCGTAGCCGAGAACGAAGATAGTGGTCAGTGTAGGTGTTGACCATAACAAAAACGAAACCGAGGTAGGGAAGTAAGGAAGACATCAATAAAGAGGAGACTAGAGGTCATCGTATAACCCGTCGATTACTGGACCCCTCAAGGAGAAAACCATAAGATAGTGAAACGGAAAAGTATGACAAGTACCCCAAGAGTTCCGTTCTTATGACTTCACCGAACAGTAAGGGAAGAGGTCACCTAGTGTAAGACAGTCTGGAGAGGTGGTACTGGACGGACAGAACCCAACGGGACGTCCGTACCGAACCAAAGTAACTCAATCTGTTCCGACACCAGGATCACACTAATCTAACTGATCAAAAGACACTCATACCAAAGTCACACAGACGGGAAACTACGGGAGAACGTTGTGGATGGTAGAATGAACCCAAAGAGAATGGAACCTGCACCCCCATAGAGAAGTGCCGACGAGGTCGATTCGTGTCGGCGACGAGGAAGGGAACCTACTCCTTATAGAGGAATGGCGGTGACAAGGACTAGAAGTCACACCCTATCGAGGAGATCCGGGAGGACGTGGACGCGTCATGACGAGGAACCAACGAGGAGGACCGACGCCCGGGACCGGAGACCGAACCCACCGAGGAAGGTCGACGGCGGGGACCGGAGGCCCACCGAGGAGTCCCAATGGCGGGGGCCGGAGTCCGCACTCCACTGAAGAGGACCGACGGGGACTGGAGCCTGCGTCCCATCGAGGAGATCCGGCAGCGGGGACTGAAGCCTGCGTCCCACAGAGGAGGACCGGTGGCGGGGACTGGAACCTGTGTCCCATCGAGGAGAACCGGCAAGGACGCGGCAGCGTCGGACAGTGACATTCGGCGACGGGGACTGGAGCCTGCACCCATCGAGGAGAGTGTCGGCGGGCGCGAATCACTCGGCCGAGGGCGTCGGCGGGGGTGAAATCTGTCCTATTTTTGTGTTCCATGAAAAGAATGACAGTAAAAGAATTTGAAGTCTTTGTAGACTGAATTCTTTTTCGTATAACCTCGACGAAGATCGTTTACAACGACCACCCACTGCACAGGTTAATCTTAACGTTTTCACAGTGATTCTTGTCATAACTCTTCGGACAATTAATAAAGAAAATTTTCATCAATAATTTTGAAAAGAACTAAAAGAGGTACAATTGACCACGAATGAAAATATTACAAAGACGCCTTTCATCCATAGACAACCTAAACCTACGTTTTTGAGAGATGCATAAAACTCATCTTTCTCAAAATTATACCTTTTAACCGTGGATACCTTACAAACTTCTCGACCTCGTTCCCCTAGAATAACTCCGGACATGGTACTTCCGATGTCTTGTCTGGTGGTCTCAGCGATCATGGAGGTGGTGTGAGGTCTTCTCAATCTTTAGATTTCCCACGGTTTCCTTCAAATCCAAGTCCTTGTGTGAAGAGTTATCGTGTAACTGTGAGTTCTTTGGTCCTGACTGTTCGACCACGTGGTGGTAACAATCGAGGAGTTGTGGTTTCAACCACTGATTTGTACCTTAAGATACCGTCTTTTGTTTTTGTTTCGTTTTGTTCGTAAAGAGGTGGAGTAACCAACGTCGTCCTTTGTCGGTCGTCACCTTCATTCTACTGCAAACAGAGTAAAGACAGAAGATTTAGAGTGTGTCACGTGAATTATCCGTCTTTACTAAATATAGAACTTGTGATTACTGTTCCTTTACTCTATAAATAGAAAGGTCCGGTGTGTTTTGTTATCTGAGTTCTTTACCCAATTTTTTTATGAGTCAAGATTAACTAGTATTAAGTTGTATTCCAAAGTAAAGTTTTGGAAATCGAACGAATAAATGGTTCAATAAAGATAAAGAGAAGTTAACAAATTACGTAGTTATTACTCTATGTACTACAGAATAATTCTATATCAGACGATGAGTAATCAATTAGATTGTGAGTTTTAAGAGTTTGAGAGATGATAATCATTGATCTTTATCCTCAAAGTGATGTTTTTATTATTGATTAGTAGTAAAACTAATAGAATTTCGTGTCATGAGGAAAATTTGATATCTTGACAGACATGTGGTCGTCCTTCTCATATGAAGAATTACAAAGGGTTTTGAAAAGTAATGACTGTTTCATAAAATAAAGTTTATATGATATACTATTATGTTTTTCTTTTTAACACTGTGAAGATATGTACATCTGATAAGTGAATAGAACAGTCACGATCTACAGAAAAAGTAGACTAAATCGAAAAGGTTTTGGGATGTAAACTTGAAGGTTTAAGCAATCTTCATTTATGTCACTTCTCCGTAGAATCCAGGTACCTCTTTTTTCTACCGAAGGAACTGACCGTTCCAAAAAACCTATAGTTGTTCGACTAAGATTTTAACTATACCTTTCCACGTCCGGGATATTATCCATCTTTTTTTAGAATTGTGTCTTCTCATTTCATCCTTATTAGTTAGTTATAATTCAGAATAACAATCAATGTTATTAGTTCTATCGTAGCACAACCAACTGTCAGTCTGTGTATCTAGTTACTTTGTCACATCTCTTCAGTCTGTCCGGGTGTGTCTATACAAGTTGACTAATAACTGACCCCGTATTTTCGTTAAAATACCTCCTTTCTGTTACAAAAGTTATTTACCACGGTCTCGTTGATTGGGATGTAGTCGTTTTAATACTGGGAGTTTGATTTGGAGTGTAGAATACGTTTTATCTAGTATCTGAATATTTTAATATTTTAAAGATTTTTATTTTGTAACCTTTTTTAGAAACCCTATATCTTATTTCATTCCTCAAGAATCTGAACTATGGTTTTCGTACTAGGTATTTTCCCTTTAATACGGAGTAATTTAATTTTTGAAATCAGACATTTTTTACGATAATTTACCTATTTTTGTGTGTGATGTCTCACTCTCTTGTATAAACTTTTGAATTGGTTCTTAATAGAGACCGCTTTTTGCATCTTATATATACATATCTTATAAACAACAACAAGTCAGTGATTCAGTACAGACTGAGAAACGCTGGTGTACTTGACGTTGTATGGTCCGAAGGGACAAGTGAGAAAGGACCTCAAACGAATTTGAGTACAGGTAACTCAACCACTACGGGAGGTTGGTGGATTGGAGACAGAGGGGGAAGAGGAGAATGGGAGTTAGAAGGGGTCGTAGTCCCAGAAAAGGTTACTCAATCGAGAAGTGTTATCCACCGGTTTCCTAACCTCAAAATCGAAGTCGTAGTCAGGAAGGTTAATTATAAGTCGTAACTAAAGGAAATCCCAACTGACCAAACTAGAGGAACGACAGGTTCCCTGAGAGTTCTCAGAAGGTCTTGGTGTCAAGTTTTCGTCGTTAAGAAGTCACGAGTCGGAGGAAATATTAGGTTGAGAGTATCGACGTGTACCGATGACCTTTTTGGTATCGAAACTGATATACCTGAAAACAGTCGTTTCATTACAGGGATGAAAAAATATGTGAGAAATCCAAACAGTATCAAAAAGAAGACTTCTCGTTCACAGAAAATTAAAATTACAAAAGACAGTGGTAGGTGTCACTAAAATCTAGAGTTCTTTTAGACGGTGATATAGGTGAAAAAGGGGTAGATAAACGGTACTTCACTAGTCTGACCTATGTGCTAGAATCAAAAAACTTACAATTCAAAGTTCAGTTAAAAAAGTGAGAGGAGAAAGTGTGAGTTCTCAGAAAAATCAAGGAGAAGTGAAAGATGGTGATCTCACCATAGTAGAGGCATAGACTCCAACAACTATAAAGAGGGTCGTCAGAACTAAAGTCGAACTCGAAGTAGGTCGGACCGTAAAACTTATTACACGAGACGTATATTCAATTTATTCGTCCCACTGTTATATGTCTAAACTGTATGAGGAAAGGGTTAAACATAACAATATACAGACCAAGATACATATTTTAAAATATATCACATATATATATATATATATATATATATATATATATACATGTTATATCAGGGTAGTGAAGTACCCTTTATCTACCCCTTTGTCACCTTTGTCACAGTCTGAAAAAACCCCCCCTCCGAGGTTTTAGTGACATCTACCACTGACGTCGGTACTTTAAGTTTCTGCGACTGAGGAACCTTCTTTTCAATACTGGTTGGATCTATCGTATAAGTTTTCGTCTCTGTAATGAAACGGTTGTTTTCAGGCAGATCAGTTCCGATACCAAAAAGGACACCAGTACATACCTACACTTTTAACCTGACAATTCTTTCGACTCACGACTTCTTAACTACGAAAACTTGACACCACAACCTCTTCTGAAAACTCTCAGGGAACCTGACGTTTCTCTAGGTTGGTCAGGTAAGATTTCCTCTAGTCGGGACCCACAATAAACCTTCCTTACTACGATTTCGACTTTGAGGTCATGAAACCGGTGGAGTACACTTCTTAACTGAGTAACCTTTTCTGAGACTACGACCCTCCCTAACCCCCGTCCTCCTCTTCCCCTGCTGGCTCCTACTCTACCGACCTACCGTAGTGGTTGAGCTATCTACACTCAAACTCACTTGAGACCCTCAATCACTACCGGTCCCTCCGGACCGCACGACACTAAGTACCCCAGCGTTTCTCAGCCTGTACTGACTCACTGACTTGACTTGACTTGGTTGACTTAATATATATATATCCCGAAATTACATATAATAGTGTTTCCCATTTCTTGGGAGTCACGTCCTCTGGACCCAAACTAGGGACTGAATCCTTCTATGGGACCTCTTCCCTTACCGTTGGGTGAGGTATAAGAACGGACCTCTTAGAGTACCTGTCTCCTCGGACCACCCGATTTCAGGTACCCCAACGTTTGTCAGTTTATACTGACTCGATGATTGTACGTGGATATAGGATTTTGAGTTATAAAAAAATTTATGGCATTATTTTAAGAGTTCAAAAGTGGTTTTGTAAAGTGGTTTCTCCAATTTGTGTACCTTTTATTCGTGTAATTTTCTAGAGACGTAATAATAAGTAGTCTCATTAATCTCGATGATACTCAATTGTCTACGAGTCTAGACCTGCAAGTTATTTTTGTCTAGACTTTCAAGTTTTTATTATTATTGTGGTTTACGACTGTACCTATACCCTTTTGATCTATTGTGTATAGGACAATCATCTATAATTTTAATATGTAAGTGAGAACTGTTTTTAAACCGTAAAAGAATTTTTAGATTCATATTTCGATAGTTTGAAGGGTCGTGAATGTAAGAACTCGTAAATAGGGGGGTCTTACTTTTGAATATAAGTGTGTTTTTGTATGTATCAAAATTATCGACTTTTTGATCTTGATTCAGTCCATATTAAGTCACCCACTTCACAATTTGATACCATGTAGGTATAGCACCTCTTCCTTTACCGTTGGGTGAGGTCATAAGAACGGACCTTTTAGGGTACCTGTCTCCTTGGACCGCCTAATATCAGGTACCCCAATGTTCTCAGTCTGTGCTGAATCGCTGATTTGGTGGTGTTGGTGGTGACGGCCCAAGGTCGGGGCCACCTAGGTCCCACTAAGCTTCCACCCCTACCTCAGTCGTAGGAACCTTTATTGAATAAATTAATGTCTATCTCTCCCTAATCTTTTAATCGTCTCTTTTTCTCTGACTTATTGAACCAAATGTACCCTATGGTTAGTGGTGGATGCATCCGGCGTCCGCAGAAGGGCAAGAGGGTTTCCTCTCCTCCGTGACTCGTGACGGGGGGAGGGGCCAGGCTAGAATCTTCGGGTCCGTTTTAATCATCCGAACCACACATGGGTACGTGGTCTACCCTTAAGCCGGTCTTTTATCATCCTCTCTTTTTCTCCGACTTATTGAACCAAATGCACCCTATGGTTATTTTAAGGTTCTGTTCCTTAAACGTGGTAGATGCAACCCGGTGGTCGCGGTGAACTTATAGCCTTCCACGGGGAGAAACCCGAGGAAGAGTGCACCCGAACATTCGGTCCCGTTCATTCATCTGTACCGCCCGTGGGTGTTAGGTCTACCCTTAAGTCGGTCTTTTTGCCCCTCGTTCTTTCTTGCTGTACCCCCTTAGTTAGAAAGACCTTTGACTAGGGTTAAAGAAATAAAAATACAAACGAATATATGGAAAACAATATATATCCCTACTTATGTCCCAGTGCGTCCCCAGTCGTCAGGACTGGAAATAGTTTTAGTCCACGAAATGTATTTTTTTCTAGAATTCCCAAAATGTAGTAGAAGACCGGTACTCCGGACGACTGTAAAATGGTGGGAAAGAAAGACTATTGGTTTTTTAAATAAAAAAGGTTCCCACAAAAAAGAATTTGGTCCGTGGTGGGAGGTTTATTTCAACGTAAGGATATCCCACTCCCACATCACTCAATATTAGTTCTTTCCTTAAATAAATTGGGTTCTAATTGTACTAATTAGAATTTCCAATTATGAATCAAGAGGATATACGAATTTCCAATTATGAACAAAGAGGATATACGATCAAAATAAGTAATATTCCCGTCCCTTATACCTCTAAATCGTCGTTTGTAGTCGGGTTGTTTACTTTTAGGAAAGTGGTTACAAGGGGAATTCTAGATAAATCAGAATTCTATCACTATTTCAATGTAAAAATGTATCGTTCCTGTGTTATAAATATTGTTTCATGTCACCAGATAATGTTTTGTCTTTTAAGAAATTGAGTTTTCCACATCATAACGATTGGAATTTTTGATGATATAAAGGAAAAGATATAAGGTTTATGTAACTAATTATATAAGGGTCCACGGATTCCTATACCTCCGGACCGTCGTTAGTAACTGAGTTGTTACTCTTTTCGGGATACGATTAATTCTGAAAGTTTTATGAGGTTTAAGAGACACGACAAATACCAACTCTCCATCATTTGTTAGTACACGATCACCGTTCTCATTCCTATTAGGACAGTGTGTTCTATCAGACAGTCGTCTCTCCAAACTTGACTCTGTGGAAACAGTGTAGGTCCCGTCCCTTAATCGTCGTTAATAACCGTGTTGTTTACTTTTTTGGGAAGTGGTTATATTAAGGATTGGTTGGGTGATATGATTATTAAAGATTGAGGGGGTTTCTTAAACGGAAATCATTCAGATTTTGTAGAGTACGGAGAGTCCAACCCTCCGACGTTTGTTAGTGTACACCGGTCTGTTTGGATATGTCCGTCCGATCTTTTGAAAGTCTCCTCAGACATTAAACTTTGTGAGAACAGTGCGGATCCTTAAAAATAATTGACCTCGACGTTCAATTGAGGAAGAGACTCTCTTGGCCACCCCTTGTCGGGGGGTATTTCAGTCTCTACATCCGCTCTCGTACTTTGTCATTTCATCTATCTGAGACCAAACCCCTCATCTACGAGCCCTTGTCCCCCAAAGGAGTCCGAACTAGTGCGGAAACACACACGGTTCGGAGGAAGGAGTACTGGAAACGGTGCCCGCCTCAAGGAGTGCGCCCGGGGGCCGTGAGGTGGTGTAGGTATAGTTCTTATGACGGACACACGTACGAATGATTCAGCGACGTCAACGTCGGTTGAGACTCTGTGATACCTGACACCGGGTGGTCCGAAGGGACAGGTACCCTAAAAGGTCCGTTCTTATGACCTTTTCCAAAGGTAAAGGAGAAGGTCCCTTAGAAGAGTCGGGGTCCTAGTTTGAGTATAGATACAGAGGACGTAACAGTCCTCCCAAGAAATGGTGCTCACCGTGGACCCTTCGGGTAGTTCTTATGATGGAATACTACTTTTGTTTATTTGATAACGATGTGTGTTGTTCGACACGTAGTGGTCTCTTGATACGACTTACCTTTTTTTTTTTTTAGGATTGTCCATTGTATGAGATACTAAGATAAATATCTTACGAAAGTTTTACTGTTGAAAAATCTTTACTCTTTACTCACTCAGTGGTCCCAACCCCTACCCTCTTCCACACTCCATCACTCATACCAATAATTTTCTGTCATATTTCCTGGGACCAATACTCTTGCTAATATACAAAACTGACACTAATAATGTGTACACTATTTTAAACTATTTTAATTTATTTATGTGTATTATTTTTGACTCTTTTAACGTATTTCATACACTAATATAAGTTACAGTTATGGTTCGACACTAAAACATAATAGCAAAACGGTCTATAATGGTAACTCAATTTCCCATCTTCCATGGATATACATAATAAAGAATGTTAACCTATACTTAGAGACTTATAGAACTATTTTAAAAGTTAATTTTTGAGTTTATTACACTTGTTTAACGAAATTTAATATGAGATTAATACGGTAAACACATATATTGAGTTTTCGATATAAAAGTTTGGATAAATGATCTTACAAAATGATCTTATATGATCAGTACGAATGTGTATGAAATAATTTTGTTAATTTTTCGAAATTATGTTATTTCCGTGAACTCTTTAAATTACTGTTAAATGATTAAAGAAGTGATATCTAGTAAAAAAAATCATATACCTAATAGAGTATAACTTACTTAGACTTACTGTTTTATCAGGTGATAGATTTCACACTTTTTTACAAGTTCTTTTTGGGGACTTCTTTTACATCTTTTGACATTCGTACTTTACATCCGAGCTAAGAACACTTTTGTTTTAAAAAGAAATATTCTTATGTGGAATCTCCTTTTTCTGTTCTCTAGTTAATAGGGGAAACGTCAAACCTGGTCCACAACCCGATTCTATGTATAGACTTAAGTTACAAAAACAAAAAGTCACAAGGACCTTTAGTCTCAGATATTATGAGACAAAAAGTAAGTAGGTCTTCGAAATTTTTTGAAAACAAATGGTGAAGGAGGTTTTGAAGGTTGTCACTCCAGTTTTAGACGTCTCATTTTAATATATAGAAACTGAGGACACGATGTTTAGAAGACCACCTGAAAAATTCGTGGAGTTTGTTTGTAACTAACTTCAATAAAGTCCGACACCATCGAAGGAGTTAGTCATGAAAACTCGAGTTTTAATAACACTTCTACACTGGAAACATTCCTGACTTCATTGTTCTACCTTAAGGAATACGATTTCTTATTAAAACCTCTGACTTTTTTAAGGTCTTTTGGAAAAGAAGATAAAAGCGTGTAAGGAGTGAATTAAGGTAGTATAAAGGGTAGAGTTAATATATATAATTTTTTTTCGATTTCATAAACAATATCATTTTTGTTTTTTTCATATAGTTTTGAATTCCCTTTTAAAACAGGTTCTTTTAAATGTAATTTTCAACAACGTTCATTGACGTTTTAAACTAAAATTTCAAGGAACAATAATTTTAGTATATACTTCATACCACTTAGTGAATTTGTAAAATAAATTTTTTTTGTATTGTCCCTCCCTCCCCCCTCCCCTCCAAGTCCTACCACTTGTGCACACATGGACACCGTCTAAGTACAACTACATACCGTTTTGGTTATATTATAACATTAATTGGAGGTTAATTTTATTTATTTAAATATAAATTTTTTTAAAAAATTAATTTTTGTATTATTCTCCATTCAGAAAAGATAGTAGTTAAATATTTACTGACACAACGTATACCGAAGTACTTTTTATTATGTTATTACCATAGAGTTTTCGTCAAATCTATTTTCTCGTTTATTATATAAAAATTCTCCACTTATGACTTCATATAATTTGTATTTATATATTTTCTCTAAGACACCGTTCTTATATTTATTTTAAACCCTTATATTTAATATCTATCATAACTTTTTACTCATTTTCCATTGAGAAAGGAGAAACAGTAGAGGATACGAGTTAATTTAGAAGTTCAGAAAGGCTAAAGTAGAATATTTAAGGGGAGTTTAGGTATATTAAGTTGATCCTTGGTCGGTCAAGTCAGGGAGTCTGTACGGACTGAGAAACACTGGGGTACTTAGCGTCATGCGGTCCGGAGGGTAAGGTAGTGGTAGAGGGCCTCAAGTGAGACTGAATGCAGGTAGCTCAGACACTACGGTAGGTCGGTAGAGTAGGAGCCAGCAGGGGAAGAGGAGGACGGGGGTTAGGGAGGGTCGTAGTCTCAGAAAAGGTTACTCAGTTGAGAAGTGTACTCCACCGGTTTCATGACCTCGAAGTCGAAATCGTAGTAAGGAGGGTTTTTAGGGTCCCAACTAGAGGAAGTCTTACCTGACCAACCTAGAGGAACGTCAGGTTCCCTGGGAGTTCTCTGGAGGTTGTGGTCTCAAGTTTTCGTAGTTAAGAAGTCGTGAGTCGGAAGAAGTGTCAGGTTGAGAGTGTAGGTATGTACTGGTGACCTTTTTGGTATCGAAACTGATCTGCNAGACGGTATTCCCACCACAGTAGACGTATAGACTCCAATAACTATAAAGAGGACCGTTAGAACTAAGGTCCAACACAAAGAAGGTCAGGTCGCAAAGAGTACTACAGGAGACGTATCTTCAATTTATTCGTCCCACTGTTATATGTCGGAACTCCATGAGGAAAAGGATAAACCTTGGTCAGACAACAAGGTGCAGGTCAAGAGTGACAACGAAGGACTGGACGTATGTGTAAAGAGTTCTCCGTCCAGTCCTCCAGACCATAAGGGTAGAGAAAGTCTTAAAAGGTGTCAAATAACACTAGGTGTGTCAGTTTCCGAAACCGTATCAGTTATTTCGTCTTTATCTACAAAAAGACCTTGAGAGAACGAAAAAGGTACTAGGTCGTATACAACCGTTAAACTAGAGTCCAAGGAGACGGAAAAGATTTTGGTCGAACTTACAGTTCCTCAAGTGTCAAGTGCATAACGACTTCGGACCGAACCTCTTAAAACTCGTAATGAAATGATCGTACACTCTACTCAGGTTGACACGCCATCAAACTCGTAAGAAACCGTAACGGAAAGAAACCTTAACCTTACTTTTGAGTGTAAAAGGTCAGGACACCGGTGACGACTCAAAAGGTTTGAACGACCGTATAACTCACGTCGTGAAAGTGTCGTAGTAGAAAATCCTAAACTTTATCGAGTTGACCTTACGGTAGTGGAGGTGATCGAAACAAGTATCACTACGAAAGATTCCGGGTGAACTGAAGTGTAAGGTTCTACAGACCGAGATCTAATCACTAGTGTAGTAGTACTAATAGACCCAGAACTTCTAGAAAAAACATGTCAAGAAGGCACATAAGAACGGTGGAGAAGACTTATAGTAGACGAAGACAATCCAGGTATGGTCTTTACAAGGGAACCATAGAGATTAAAAGAACTTCCCTAGAGATCAGAAAGGGTAAGACAACAAAAGGAGATAAAGAAACGTAACTAGTGACTTCTTCCGAAAGAATAAAGAAGAACGATAAGAAACCTTGAGACGTAAGTCTACGAATATAGAAAGGAAAAGAGGAAACGAAAAACGGAGAGAAGAAAAGGGTCGATAAACATTCCGGAGGGGTCTGTCGGTAAAACGAAAAAACGTAAAGAAAGGTACCCTACCAGAGCTAGGGACAGAGGACATGTTACAGTGCTTGGAGTAAGGTATCAAGTAGTCCGTGAGACAGACAGTCTAGATCCGGGAATTTAGATAAAGAGTGAAGGTGACATATTAGTAATCCCTAAACTGAATTCAGTATGGACTTACCAGATCTCCAAAAGGGATGAAAGAAGTTAAACTCAGACTTAAAGCATTATTCCTCAAGTACTAGACTCGGTGTCAGTCGAGGACCAGAACAAAAACAACTGACATATCTCGAAAAGGTAGAAACAAACGTTTCTTATATTAGTTAGACTACAGCTACAACTGGTAAACCACTACAGGTGCACATCTCAGAAGTGAACACAACAACCTTCTACCACAAACGATACTGGTCACGAAATAGAACCGTTTTGAGATAATCAGAAACGGGACGAAGTAAGGAGTAAGGTTCCGGTTTAAACGGACAATGAGGTCCACAAAGAACTGAAGGATGAAAACGTAAGGTCAGGGGATATTACTTTTCCTGTAGAAAAAGCCCACAATCAAGATTTTGCAGAACATCCAGAAGTATTTTGGTAAGTTGAAGTCGAAGAAGTCGCAATGACAAACCCCGTATCTGAACCTATTGACACTATAACTTACCAAAGGGAACCTCTGCTTGTCTCTAGTAAGACAGTAAAAACTGTAACGTAGGTTCATGACGTAAAACCTGAGAAAACAACTGGTACTACCGATGAGGTAAAGAAGACTCCCTAAAGACGGACGTCATCATCTATATTACCCGTAGACTCAATTTAAGTGGGTAAGGTCAGGTAAAATCAAGCGACTGAGGATCTTACAACTGCAGGTTAGAACGGTAGAGAACAAACTGGTGAAGGTTAAACGGAACTAAGTACCTGGACTGCAAGATCCTAGGATACGTTATAACGAGAAATGTCGTAGCCTAGAACGAAGATAGTGGTCAGTGTAGGTGTTGACCCATAACAAAAACGAAACCGAGGTAGGGAAGGAAGAAAGACATGAATAAAGAGGTGACCAGAGGTCATCGTATAACCCGTGGATTACCAGACCCCTCAAGGAGAAACCCATAGCGTAGTGAAACGGAAAAGTATGACAAGTACCCCAAGAGTTCCGTTCTTATGACTTCACCGAACGGTAAGGGAAGAGGGCACCTGGTGTAAGACAGTCTGGAGAGGTGGTACTGGGCGGGTGGAACCCAACGGGGCGTCCGTACCGAACCAAAGTAACTCTATCTGTTCCGACACCAGGATCACACTAATCTAACTGATCAAAAGACACTCATACCAAAGTCACACAGACGGGAGACTACGGGAGAACGTTGTGGATGGTAGAATGAACCCAAAGAGAATGGAACCCGCACGACACTCCACCGGGTGAATTCGCGTCGGATTTCCTCGATGGCGTGCAGGCTCCAGTCCCCGTCGTCGGATCTCACGGTCCGACGCTGTCGCGTCCTTACCGGTTCTGCTCGATGGGACGTAGACTCTAGTCCCCGTCGACGACTCTCCTCTGTGGGGCGCAGCTCAAGTCCCGGTCTCGGCCCTCCTCGATAGGACGTAGGCTCCGGTCACTGTCGGACCTCCTCTGTGGGGTGCAGGGACAAACCCCGTCGCCGCCCCTCCTCTGTGGGGCGTAGGCTCCAGTCCCCACCACCGGCCCTCCTCGATAGGACGCAGGCTCCAGTCGCCGCCGGCCTTCCTCTGTGGGGTGCAGGCTCCAGTCCCCACCGACCCTCTTCGGTGGAACACGGGCTCCGGTCCCCGTCACTGGGACTCCTCGGCGGGGTTCGGGCTCCGGTCCCCGCCGTCGACCCTCCTCGGTGGGTGCGGGCTCCGGTCCCCGTCGACGGTCCTCCTCGTTGGGCTCCTCGTCACCGACGCGTCCGTGTCCTCCCGGATCTCCTCGATAGGGTGTAGCTTCCAGTCCTTACCGCCGCCATTCCTCTATGGGGAGTAGGTTCCATTCCTCGTCGCCGACGCGGAACGACCTCGTCGGCACTTCTCTATGGGGTACGGGTTCCTTGGACGGTGGTGGGGGTTTTGGACCGATGGTAAAGTTGGTGAGTCTACTTATTTCACCTACAGATCATGGGTCGGTTAAAAGGGTAGACCGAATGAAAAGTTTAGTTCAAAATATAAAGTAACCGACTTACACTATATAGACATGGAATTAATAATTATGTTCTCTATAATGTTTAACATCGAAAACTTAATATGGAATTTTTTATTTTGTGTTTTACGTGATTTTATGTTTCTGTATTCACGACTTTTTGAAAACTTACAGGAGAAGTTCCAAAACAAATTACATCTAAGAACGGAATAGAGGTCAGAGTAAAGTTCGGTAGTGATGAGAACAAATGTACTATATCAATATTACTTAAAGAGAATAAAGGAATTTATATGGTTTGAGATAGCACTGAGTACGGAAAGAAAAGAAAAAAACTTTTTTTTTAAATAAAATTAACCTCCGATTAATGTTATAACATCACCAAAACGGTATGTACCTGTACTTAGGCGGTACCCACATGTACACAAGGGGTAGGACTTGTGGG
Organism: Capra ibex; assembly: GCA_006410555.1. Lineage (NCBI taxonomy): Eukaryota > Metazoa > Chordata > Mammalia > Artiodactyla > Bovidae > Capra > Capra ibex. The sequence goes on from SJYO01037955.1 coordinate 26,384,893, forward strand.
GTGGGTGGAGGGAGGGGTAGGGTAGGGAGACCCAGTAGGGTCACGTGGTCGGGACTCGTGGGACATAGTACGTAACTTGGACCTGACCGCTAGACAAAGTGTATACTATTATATGTACAAGGTTTCGATAAGAGAGTTTAGTAGGGTAGAAGCGAAAGGAAAGATGTTAGTCAAGAGAGAATCTTAAGAAAAAAGGGTCGAGAAATGAACCTATCACAGATAAGTAAGAACCTTAGACTCTGACTTCTATTACACTACCAATCAAGACAGTTAAATGGTGTCGGTGCCATGGTCAATAAACTCGTTTGTGGTCACCTCTACAACGACATTTCTATAAAAGAGAAATCAACACTACAAATTTATTCATTTGAAACTTATTTTGTCCAATGGGACACATTACACTCACCCGGAGTAGGTTAGTCAACTTCCGTAATTTTCTGACTCTAGGAGACTTTTTCTTCTTTAAGACGGAGTTTTGTTTGAAGTTTAAAATCTGATGTTATAGTTGAAACACCCTTGAGGTTCAGATGGGACGTCTAAAGTTTGAACGTTTGGGGGTGTCAACTCGTTCGTTAAAGAATTTTAGAGAGAGACATGTGTGTGTATGTGTACGTGTGTGTGTGTGTGTATGTGTGTGTGTGTGTGTTGACCAAGACATAAAGACCTCTTTGGTCTAACTATGACTACTGAAAAAGTTTCTGTGGAAGAGAGTGTAAAATTTTATCCAATTTAACGAAATAACGTTAGAGATTTGTTAAATAGGGGAAACTATTATAAGTGTACACATTAGTGGTATTGTAAATGGGAAAACACACGGGTTAGGGACTCTACACAGGTTGAGAAAAACACTGGGGTACCCGACGTTGGACGGTCCGAGGAGACAGGTACCTCAAGAGATCTATTCTTATTACCTTGTTTAACGATAAAGGATGAGGTCCCCTCGAGGGGTTGGGTCCCTAGTTTGGACACAGAGGACTCAGAAGACGTGACCGTTCGTCTAAGAAATAGTGAACTCGGTGGACCTTTTCAGATACTAAAAATACTTTTCTCTTTGTTTAACGGAACTAACAACGAGTCTGAGAATCATGTAAATCATTCTGTACCAATCTTGTAGTATCCTTAAGTTCTTAATACAAAACCTAAACTACTTCTTGTATTTGAAGACCCACCACGGAAGTTTATCATGGGGATGAAAGTTGTCGACGTACGGGAACCCTTTCAATGATGTGGAGAGATTTAGAACCAAAGGAGTAAATAATTTTTTTTTTTCTACATTTTTATGATGGGAATATCCGACTAAGACTTTCAATTTACTCTACTATTACGTTTAGTAAGTCGTGGGACAAACCGTGTGTCATACACGACACAATCCAGTGTAGTCAACACGGGTTGAGAAACGCTGCAATACCTGATATCGGGTGGTCCAAGGAGTCAGGTACCCAAAGAGGTCCGTTCTTATGACCTCGACCAACGGTAAAGGATGAGGTCCCCTTGAAGGACTGGGTTCCTGACTTAGGTGCAGAGAATATAGAGGACATAACCGTCCGTAATGACGATCACCGTGGACCCTTTGGAACCGTGTACCAGTCGGGAGTTGTTTACGGGCCGTGAACATAGTAATAAAATATAAAAATAAATTGATAAGGAGATTTTAAATTTACGGGAGTCAACATTGAAATATTAGTTGATGGTCAATGATCCCTACTGTCTTCAAGAACGAATACACAGGACGTCAGTAAGGAAAAAGTCAGAATAAGTAATCGTCCTAGACGGAGGTTACTGTTTGTCACTTTCACGGTCTATTAAGTGGAGGTTAGAGGGAACGTCAATCACACCGGTACATTGGACCAAGACCGGTTACTTTACTTTCTTCGGATATGCCCCTAAGACTCTTTTATTAGAGTGACTGTTTTCAGTTTTTCTACTAGAGGGGGAGAGAACAAAAACCTGTTACCGAATATTTTAACATTACGGACCATATCGACTCTTTCGTAGTGGTTGTACGACTCTTATTGTCTTGTCTTTGACCTTCGTCGGTCTCAAGAAAGAATTTTGAAATGTAACGACCGGATTAGGATCTTGAAAGATGAAGAATGAAAAATAAATCATTGTATTTATAAAAACAAAAATATTAGTGAGTCCATAAGATTATCGAACATCGGTTCTCGAAGAACTATAGAGTCAAATTTTACTTACAAGAGGTTTCCTGTCAAACGTATTCCGTCTACCATATATTACTTTAGGTAACTCATCCCTGGTTAGAGGTAATAAGATAGGTAATAACTGACATTGACGAAATCTGATCCCTTATGAGATCAGTGTGTCGATGAGGTAACCTTGTAGAAACACGAGACAATATTTCGATATACTATTATTACCATTTTACACAGACTTCGTGGTCACTTACTAAATATACTCGTCTCTCTATTCCGGTTACGAGGACCCGTTTTAGATCAATATTTGTCGGTCGAGAAAAACGAGTCTCTCCCAATCTAAATTCTCGGATGTTAATACCGATGTTTACTGTTGAATTAATAATTTTAATGATATTATTTACGTTTAAACAAAAAAAAAAGTTCAAACTTTGAGAAATCCGGTTTTGGAACAATAAAGAGTGACTTTTACTATCGTGGGATCTTATTGTATAAAAAAACTACTATTTTCTACTGCATCTTTATATTCATAGTCGAGAAAAAAATTGAAAATCTTTCCATCTCGAAAGTCTTGTTATCACTAGAACTCAGTACAACATTAAAGGAAAAGTCACTTAGTCTCTAACTTAAAGGTTCAACGTCTGAGTGAAATCTTTTACTCTTTGACGGGACCACCTACTGTCTTCGATACCCTCCGATGATCCCCTTCTCCTTCGGTCGTAAATGATTCACTGACGACACACGGTCCTCGATAAGTGTGAACATAAAAAGTAAGAGTGATTTGGACGGGTTGAATCATCTTAAAAGGAAACGACATGGTGGTCATTTAACTCTATGTCTTATAATTGTCAATTTGATTAAAAAAAAGGACTATCATTAGAGAGTGAAATGTTTAAGAATTATTTTCTTTAATAAACAGTGAGTAATTCGTTCTTACGGAACTACAAATAAAGAGAGACCAATATTAATCTTTTCAATAACTTGAACTTTATAATCGTTACGGTGGCAATAGTTCAAAAATATAAAGATTCATGTTCTCCAAGAACAAGTAGCTTTAGTCCAATTTTATGATCTGGTTCTTAATGTTTTTGACCACTCTTCCCTCTGGGTTTGTTTTCTAACACCAATTCGTCCCTGGATTTGTTACGTTACTTTAATTGGTCTATTACTATTTTCACTTAACTTCGTCGAGGGGTTACGAATTGATCACCGATTAATGGATCTACGATCAAGGAGTATTTAAAGTAATTTTAAAGTCGACAGTCGTGTTTGACATATCTTATTAGTAGAACGATTCAGTCTTAATAAGTCTAGAGACCCAAGGGACGTAAAATTAGTAATCAACCCGACATTCCTGGTGTCGTTGTCCCTTCTTAAACGGATGATTAAGTCAGTGTAATGATGGAACGAGACAGGAAATGACACAGTAACCAGTTTTTGACCTCGACCAATGAAGAGTAAGACTAATGTTTCCACACCGATAAAATTGAGTAAGGAAGGAGGTTTAAGGAACTGTAGGGAAAGTAGTCCTCCATCTCACATACAGGGAAGGGGAACATAGAGTCGTCCCTACCTAGATGAAGGAACTTATGTCAGGTCGTATCACCTCCCCCATTATTTCGTACTACGTTGAAATATAACTTTATCAACATAAACCTCGGAATACAGTGATACGGTACTCCTTTTGTTCTGTGTACTTCTTCGGTACATATTCACTGTGGTTAACCGTTACGATCAGAAGGTCAGGAATATCAAGTCGTCGTCTATATGGACATTCTTCACTTGTAGTCTATTGAGATCGGGGAGAGAGAACTAAGTGGGACCAAAAGTCGAGAAGAGTAAACTCCGGGTCTGTGGTGTCACATCTGTGATTGTGAAACAAGACATAAGGCAGGTTAAGAACTGAGGTCTTGAGAACGTGTGTCACTTTACCACCAAAATTCGGTGATTCAAAACTCACAAGAGATCCGTCGGTCTTGTTCACCAGTCTATGGTTAGTAAAAAAGTCAGGGTGACATATTTTGGATTTCAAATCAATTTCTCTCATCTAGTCACAGAAATTTACCGTAATAAAAATTGGGGTTCGGTATAGTTTAAGAGACCGAGTATGTCTTAGAAAAGGATACGACGTTTACAGTAAATTTATAAGAGTCTTAGAATATATTTTTCTATGAGGACGTTTTCACGATCGTTTTCAATTATTTGATGTTCTTGTGTACTTATTATAGAGTTAAGTAATATGAGGGGTTATATAAAAGTAGTCGACTAAAGTTAACGAGTCAGTACAGGCTGAGAAACGTTGGGGTACTTGGCGTCGTGTGGTCCGGAGGGACTGGTAGTGGTTGAGGGCCTCAGATGGGTTCGGGTACAAGTAACTCAGCCACTACGGTAGGTTGGTAGAGTAGGAGACAGTAGGCGAAGAAGAGGACGGGAGTTAGAAAGGGTCGTAGTCCCAGAAGAGTTTACTAAGTCGAGAAGTGTAGTCCACCGGTTTCATGACCTCAAAGTCGAAGTTGTAGTCAGGAGGGTTACTTGTGGGTCTTGACTAGAGGAAATCTTACCTGACCGACGTAGAGGAACGTCAGGTTCCCTGAGAGTTCTCAGAAGAGGTTGTGGTGTCAAGTTTTCGTAGTTTAGAGGCCACGAGTCAAAAGAAATATCAGGTTGAGAGTGTAGGTATGTACTGGTGACCTTTTTGGTATCGGAACTGATCTGTCTGGAAACAACGGTTCCTTATAGAGACGAAAAAGTATACGACAGATCCAACCAGTGTTGAAAGGAAGGTTCCTCATTCGCAGAAAATTAAAGTACTGACGTTTGTGGTAGACGTCACTAAAACCTCGAGTCTTTTTATTTCAGTCTGTAACAAAGGTGACAAAGGGGTAGATAAAGGGTACTTCACTACCCTGGTCTACGGGACTAGAATCAAAAGACTTACAACTCGAAATTCGGTTGACAGAGTGAGAGGAGAAACTGAAAGTAGCTCAGAGAAATGAAGAAGAAGTGAAAGATGGTATCCCCACCACAGTAGACATATAGACTCCAATAACTATAAAGAGGACCGTTAGAACTAAGGTCGAACACGAAGAAGGTCGGGTCGCAAAGAGTACTACATAAGACGTATATTCAATTTATTCGTCCCACTGTTATATGTCGGAACTGCATGAGGAAAAGGATAAACCTTGATCAGACGACAAGGTACAGGTCAAGATTGGTAACGAAGGACTGGACGTATATCCAAAGAGTTCTCCGTCTAGTCCACTAGACCATAAGGGTAGAGAAAGTCTTCAAAGGTGTCAACTAACACTAGGTGTGTCAGTTTTCGACACCGTATCAGTTATTTTATCTTTATCTACGAAAAGACCTTGAGAGAACGAAAAAGGTACTAGGTCGTATACAACCGTTAAACTAGAGACCAAGGAGACGGCAAAGATTTTGGTCGAACTTGTAGACCTTCAAGTGTCAAGTACATAACGACTTCAGACCGAATCTTTTAAAACTCGTAATGAAATGATCGTACACTCTACTCACTTTAACACGTCATCAAACTCGTAAGAAACCGTAACGGAAAGAAACCCTAACCTTACTTTTGACTGGAAAAGGTCAGTACACCGGTGACGACTCAAAAGGTTTAAACGACCGTATAACTTAACGTCGTGAAAGTGTCGTAGTAGAAAATCCTAAACTTTATCGAGTTGACCTTAAGGTTGTAGAGGTGATCGAAACAAGTATCACTACGAAGGATTCCGGGAGAACTGAAGTGTAGGTCCTACAGAACGAGATCCACTCACTAGTGTAGTAACACTAAAAGACCCAGCGCTTCTATAAAAAACATGTCAATAAGACACATAAGAACGGTGGAGAAGAATTATAGAGACGAAGACAATCAAGGTATATTAAAGACAGGAAAGAACTCGGGTAGAAACGTACTTTACAAGGGAACTATAGAGATTTAAAGAACTTCTATAGAGATCAGAAAGGGTAAGATAACAAAAGGAGATAAAGAAACGTAACTAGTGATTCCTTCCGGAAGAATGGAGAGGACCGATAAGAAACCTTAAGACGTAAGTTTACCCATATTAAAAAGAAAAGAGGGTACGAAAAGTGAAGAGAACAAAAGTGTCGATAAACATTCCGGAGGAGTCTGTCGGTGAAACGAAAAAAAACACAAAAAAAAAAAAAAGGGGGGGGAACCCCTACCAGAACTAGGGACAGAGGACATGTTACAGTACTTGGAGGTAGATATCAAGTAGTCCGTGAGAGAGTCTAGATTGGGGAATTTATATAAAGAATGAAGGTAACATACTAAATCCAGTATTGACTTACCAGATCTCCAAAAGGGGGTGAAAGAAGATAAATCCAGACTTAAACCGTCATTCCTTAAGTAGTAGACTCGGTGTCAGTCGAGAGCCAGAACAAAAACGACACGACGTGTCCTCACCGGTTCTTCTCTATGGGGTGCAGGTTACAGTCCTCTCCACCGTCACTCCTCTATGGGTCGTAAGTTCCATTCTTTTTTTTTTTTTTTGTCCATTCTACCATCCGTGACTCTCTCCCGTAGTCTCCCGTCTGTCTGACTTTGGTATTAGTGTCTTTTGATCGGTTGGACTAGTGTCCCTGGTGTCGGAACAGATTGAGTCACTTTGATTCGGAACGGTACACCCCGGTGGGTTCTACCTACCCAGTACCACCTCTCCAGACGGTCTTACATTGGTGACCTCTTCTCTTACCGTTTGGTGAAGTGATAAGAACGGAAAATCTTGGGGTACTTGTCATACTTTACCGTTTTTCTATCCTGTGACTTTCTACTTGAGGGGTCCAACCATCCACGGGTTATACGATTGACCTCTAGTCACCTTTTTATTGGGATCTTTCTTACTTCTCTACCTCGGTTTCGTTTTTGTTGTGGGTCAACACCTACACTGACCATTACCTTCGTTCCAAACTACGACGTTTTTCAATCCAGGTACTTAGTGCCGTTTAACCTTCACCAGTTTGTCCTCTATCGTTCTGACTTGCAGCTGTAAGATCCTTAGTCGTTTGATTTTACCTGACCTTACCCACTTAAATTGAGTTATATAAAACCCCATCACAATAAATCCTAATTGAAAACGATGAATACTATCCTTTGACTTTAATTATCACTGATTTTACGTATTTTTAAAATAGGACCTTAAACTGTTAGATACAAGACCCGAGTTTTCCTCTTCTCCCGTCGTCTCCTACTCTAACAACTTACCGTAGTGGTTAAGTTACTTGTACTTGAACCCGTTTGAGGTTCTCTATCCCTCCCTATCCCTTCGGACCACACGACGTTAGGTACCCCAACTTTTTCTCAACCCGTACTGAATCGCTGACTTGTTGTTGTTCGAGACCCTAGTCTGTTGTATGGAATTGAACTCGTTACAAAGTAATCTCTGAAGGAAATGTGATCCCGAAGGGGTCACCAAGTCCGCCATTTCTTAGACGGACGTTATGTCTTCTGGACCCAAGTTAGGGACCCAGCCTTTCTAGAGGACCTCTTCCCTTACGGATGAGGTCGTAAGAACGGACCTCTTAGAGTCCCTGGCTCCTCGGACCGCCGGATGTCAAGTATTTCAGTTCTTCTCAGTCTATACTGACTCACTGATTGTGATTGATTGAAGTAATTTCTGTGTGTTCTAAAAGGATCGAGGATTACTAGGTAAGGATCCTACACCGGGAGGAGTACTGAGTTTTATCGACGACAACAAGGTGAATGATGAAGATGTAAGATCAGTCGTTTTTAATCCTTTCTCTTTCTGGCCCAGTTCTATGAACAAATCGTGTGAAAATCCTTCAACTGGTAAGATAAAGGTGAGAGTATAGATACTCTTAAGTATACTGGACTGAATCGACGTTTCTGTAGACCCTTTACTTCGTATGGTCCCCTTTGTTACACTGGTCAAGTCTCCAAGACTTACCGATACGTCATGATATTCGTGACAGGAGAATACATCTCCCACGTGTGTTTTTGTAAAATCGACTTACGAAGAAAGTCTCTCTTCTTCCTTGTTATCGTGTATACTTTCTTCAAGAATAATACACCGTCTCTGATGTATCAACCGGATTGAACACTACATCTTTAATAACCGGACCAAAATATCTTATCCATAACTAAATGGTTTGAATTTTTTTTTTTACGGGTTCAAATGTAACGGTTATTCATCATCTTTGTATCAAGTTTAACTTCCTCAAAAACACTAGGGTTGTGGGTAAGAAATGAAAGATTTCTCTCCTCTTCGGACCTCTCTCTATATCAGTCACCGGAAACTTCGAACTTAGATACAGAACGAACGATAGTCGATGACTGGTGAATGTTGTTACCGACTACTAATGTTACTTCTAAACCTGAGAGTAACACAACTTGTCATATACGTCCATGGGAAAATTCACGGTTTGTCCAATAATTGGGTAATTACATCTGAGATTTTAAAATAAAAAGAGATTTATAGTACAATTAAAATTAAATATCTCTTTATAGTTAAGAATTAAAAAAAAAAGTAAAGATTTCTCATTCTAATATTAAAACAAGTTTACGAGTTTCACCAGTAATTCTCAAGGGAAAATATACCACTATGTCACTAAAGAAACCGTGACATGTGGTCATGTTAGATTCATCGAACGGAACTAAACTGACTTTTTTTTCAAAGTACAAAAGTCAACAAAATCAAATAGACTTCTAAGAACTTATGAGAAATAAGTCGGACGATTCGACTTTTTATTAAGTTTAAAAGTTTACAATTACAACATTCTTCAGAAGACCGGAAAATTGGAAGAGACTATCTTAAACTTTTACTGATAAAAGTTATAAAATGTGAACCGACATATGGTCAAATAAGAAGTGATTTTTATTTGGTGACACACACGGATCCTTTAATAACTTTTGACCATAATGTGTTGTTGAAACCTCGAATATTTTAGTAACAGAATAATTTCGTAAGTCAATTCAAGTCAAGTCGAGTCAGCGAGTCAACACAGGCTGAGAAACGCTGGGGTACTTAGTGTCGTACGGTCCGGAGGGACAGGTAGTGGTAGAGGGTCTCAAGTGAGTCTGAGTTACAGGCATCTCAGTCACTACGGTAGGTCGGTAGAGTAGGAGACAGCAGGGGAAGAGGAGGACGGGGGTTAGGGAGGGTCGTAGTCTCAGAAAAGGTTACTCAGTTAAGAAACGTACTCCACCGGTTTCATGACCTCAAAGTCGAAATCGTAGTAAGGAAGGTTTCTTTAGGGTCCCGACTAGAGGAAGTCTTACCTGACCAACCTAGAGGAACGTCAGGTTCCCTGAGAGTTCTCAGAAGAGGTTGTGGTGTCAAGTTTTCGTAGTTAAGAAACCGTGAGTCGGAAGAAGTATGAGGTTGAGAGTGTAGGTATGTACTGGTGTCCTTTTTGGTATCGGAACTGATCTGCCTGGAATCAGCCGTTTCATTACAGAGACAAAAACTTATATGATAGATCCAACCAGTATTGAAAAGAAGGTTCCTCATTCGGAGAAAATTAAAGTACCGACAACAGTGGTATATGTCACTAAAACCTCGGGGGGTTTTATTTCAGACTGTGACAAAGATGACAAAGGGGTAGATAAACGGTACTAGAAACAAAAGACTTACAACTCGAAATTCGGTTGAAAAAGTGAGAGGAGGAAGTGAAAGTAGTTCTCCGAAAAATCAAGGAGAAGTGAAAGACGGTATTCCCACCACAGTAGACGTATAGACTCCAATAACTATAAAGGGAACCGTTAGAACTAAGGTCGAACACAAAGAAAGTCAGGTCGCAAAGAGTACTACAGGAGACGTATCTTCAATTTATTCGTCCCACTGTTATATATAGGAACTACATGAGGAAAAGGCTAAACCTTGGTCAGACAACAAGGTACAGGTCAAGATTGACAACGAAGGACTGGACGTATGTGTAAAGAGTTCTCCGTCCAATCCACCAGACCATAAGGGTAGAGAGAGTCTTCAAAGGTGTCAAAGAACACTAGGTGTGTCAGTTTCCGAAACCGTATTAGTTATTTCGTCTTTATCTACAAAAAGACCTTGAGAGAACGAAAAAGGTACTAGGTAGCCTACAACCGTTAAACTAAAGACCAAGGAGACGGAAAAGATTTAGGTCGAACTTGTAGTCCCTCAAGTGCCAAGTGCATAACGATTTCGGACCGAACCTCTTAAAACTCGTACTGAAATGATCGTACACTCTACTCACGTTAACACACCATCAAACTCGTAAGAAACCGTAACGGAAAGAAACCCTAACCTTACTTTTGACTGGAAAAGGTCAGGACCCCGGTGACAACTCAAAAGGTTTGAACGACCGTATAACTCACGTCGTGAAAGTGTCGTAGTAGAAAGTCCTAAACTTTGTCGAGTTGACTTTAAGGTAGTGGAGGTGATGGAAACAAGTATCACTACGAAAGATTCCGGGCGAACTGAAGTGTAAGGTCCTACAGACCGAGATCTAATCACTAGTGTAGTAGTACTAAAAGACCCAGCACTTCTAGAAAAAACATGTCAAGAAGGCAAGGACTTTAGGTACTCCGGATATTATTGTTAAAATTCTTTTAGGTCTCAGTGGTCTTATCGTTGAAACATTCATTGTTATATTTGTCTTATTCTAGTTAATTCAAGTGGTGAGATTTTACCGGACCCCATGTCCTTCTCCCTCCCAGTATCGTTTCTAGGGAACTGTGAATTTCTAACGGACTTCCTTCGTAAACTCATGATTAACGAAAACTTTACATTTTAACAGAGATCTACATTAGAAAAAACAACCAAGGAAATTAAAGACTGGATGAAAAAGTCAAGAAGTTCATTTATGTTTAAATTCATCGTCGTAATAAAGTACCGTTATTTGTTTACTAAAAAGTGACCCCCACTACTTTCAGAACTCATCATTTCCCACTCCAACAATGGAAACAGTCTATAGAGATGTCTTTTAGAATCGAGTACCCAGAGACTCAAAACGTTCCTTCTATATTTAATTTTTAACTTTTATGTTTCGTTAGTCCTAAGTTTAGCTACCAAATAAACATTAGTTACAAATAACATGTGTCTTTATAGATTACTTTATACTAGGAGATAAATCGTAAGTCAGAAATTTGTGATTTTTAAAAAGTCATCCACTACTTCTTAACAGACAAGGATTTTACGAACGTTATTCGAAACTTGAGTTAAAATCGCTCGGTATTTTAGGGTTCAAATTTACCAGTATTTTTTTAATATCGTATCATCGATAAAAGATGGATAATACAAGAATAGACGATAAAAGGGTAAGAGGTTCAACACCAATAAAAAGTTTAGTTTCATCAGAATTCAGTCACACACACACACGAGTCAGGACAGACTGAGAAATACTGGGATACCTGACATCAAGTTTTCCGAGGGTACAGGTACCCCAAGAGGTCCGTTCTTATGACCTCACCCAACGGTAAAGGAAGAGGTCCTCTAGAAGGGTTGAGTCCCTAGTTTCGGTGTAGAGGATGTAGCCGTTCGCCTAAGAAGTGGTAACTCGGTGGACCCTTCGGGACAATTTCGTTACTTTGTGTCTTTTTAAAGGTTATAACATTTGATCCTGGAGAAAATTTATAGATCCACGAGTACGGTAGTCAAATCAAGTCAAGTCAACGAGTCAACACAGGCTGAGACGCTGGGGTACTTAGTGTCGTTCGGTCCGGAGGGACAGGTAGTGGTTGAGGGCCTCAAGTGAGTCTAAGTGCAGGTAGCTCAGACACCACGGTAGGTCGGTAGAGTAGGAGACAGCAGGGGAAGAGGAGGACGGGGGTTAGGGAGGATCGTAGTTTCAGAAAAGGTTACTCAGTTGAGAAGCGTACTCCACGTTTTCATGACCTCAAAGTCGAAATCGTAGTAAGGAAGGTTTCTTGTGGGTCCTGACTAGAGGAAGTCTTACCTGATCAACCTAGAGGAACGTCAGGTTCCCTGGGAGTTCTCAGAAGAGATTGTGGTGTCAAGTTTCGTAGTTAAGAAGCCACGAGTCGGAAGAAGTGTCAGGTTGAGAGTGTTTGTATGTACTGATGACCTTTTTGGTGTCGGAACCGATCTGTCTGGAATCAGCCGTTTCATTACAGAGACGAAAACTTATACGATATATGCAACTAGTATCGAAAGGAAGGTTCCTCATTCGCAGAAAATCAAAGTACCGACGTTAGTGGTAGACGTCACTAAAACCTCGGAGGGTTTTATTTAAGACTGTGACAAAGGTGACAAAGGGGTAGATAAAGGGTACTTCACTACCCTGGTCTCCGGTACTAGAAACAAAAGACTTACAACTCGAAATTCGGTTGAAAAAGTGAGAGGAGGAAGTGAAAGTAGTTCTCCGAAAAATCGAGGAGAAGTGAAAGACGGTTTTCCCACCACAGTAGACGTATAGACTCCAATAACTATAAAGAGGACCGTTAGAACTAAGGTCGACACAAAGAAGGTCAGGTCGTAAAGAGTACTACAGGAGACGTATATTCAATTTATTCGTCCCACTGTTATATGTAGGCACTACATGAGGAAAAGGATAAACCTTGGTCAGACAACAAGATACAGATCAAGATTGACAACGAAGGACTGGACGTATGTGTAAAGAGTTCTCCGTCCAGTCCACCAGACAATAAGGGTAGAGAAAGTCTTAAAAGGTGTCAAAAAACACTAGGTGTGTCAGTTTCCGAAACCGTGTCAGTTATTTCGTCTTTATCTATAAAAAGACCTTGAGAGAACGAAAAAGGTACTAGGTCGTATACAACCGTTAAACTATAGACCAAGGAGACGGAAAAGATTTTGGTCGAACTTATAGTCCTTCAAGTACCAAGTGTATAACGACTTCGGACCAAACCTCTTAAAACTCGTAAGGAAATGATCGTACACTCTACTCACGTCAACACGCCATCAAACTCGTAAGAAACCGTAACGGAAAGAAACGGAATAAAATAAACAATGGTCACAACCTATCAAGACCATCACTTTCTTCTCAAATCTGTAAAGGTTTGGTATAAATTTCCGGACTGAACTTAAGGTCTTTATTAGTTAACGTAAGAAATAACATTTTAAAAATTTATAGTAGGATATGTGGTGACAGAGAAACTAACTCTAATTATATATATTTTGTTAATCAATGCAAGATTTGAAGAACTGATGAATTGTAAAGAAATCTCTTCTTCGATTGAGGGATTCCAGATTTATAGTGGGTGTATTTAAAAAAGTTCGATACTTTTTATTAAAATTCTAATTTAGTAAATTTTACTATTACATTATCAGTACCTTACACCTGGTCACTGTTCCTTACCCCAACTCCGACCGTGTGACGTACGAGTCAGAGGTGGGGAAAGTAAAGTAATACACAAGGACTTCTAATCGACCCACCGACGGTTGTCAAGTTCCGATTTGTACTAAAAGTCGGTCGATAAGTCCCATTTTCTGACTTTTACCTTATACATATTTCTTAAACTCCCACTACTTAAATCGTTCTCTCAACGACTCCGGTAATACGACTTTAGACTTACCGACTGACACACTGTGTCCGTTAAAGGTTCGTACTATTAAACTGAAGATAAAATTAAACGGACCTGTCCTATAAGTTATATATTCGTTAATCAGGAGGTTTTGTGTAGTGTTAGATTTTTACTTTCTCTAATAAAATGGAAAGAAACTCGAAAAAAAGTGAAATCTGTCTAAATAAAAATCGTCTGGACCTGTAAAAACTGTAAAGGATAATAATTGTCATAACCAAGGAAACTACTTCCTTCGGAAAATTTTTACTCTTTGAATATGAACAATTCGAAGTAAATAGTAAGAAACTTTCTTTTAGATTAACATTTAGTAAACCTCTGATTAATACAGAAACAAGTTATCATCAAATTCAGTTCTTCTATTAGATTCAATAAAAAGTAACTTTACACCGATAAAGGACTAAAAATTTTCAGTACTATATCGATATCAAATGTATAATATGGTATATGGTACCTTTATCACTTTTAACGAGTCAGGACAGGTTGAGAAATACTGGGGTACCTTAAGAGGTCCGGTCTTAAGACCTCACCTATTAGTAAGGGGAAAGGTCCCCTAGAAGGGTTGGGTCTTTAGCTTGGGTCTAGAGGGAATAACATCCGTCTAAGAAATGGTCGACTCGGTGTTCCCTTTGATATATGGTATCTATCAAATATATGGGATGGTGGACACGGAGTCTTCTACAAACAAGTACGATGTTTTATATTCCGATGTCTAGACGGTGTCAAGTCATTTGATCTATATATTAATTACAGGTGACTTTACGACTTCTTCTTTATTGTACAGAACTACATCACAAGTGAACGGATAGAATCCTTGATTCATGTAAATCTTCCAAACTGGTTTTTTCCCTTTAACAAAACAAATTTCCCTTATCTACAAAGTTTAGATATAATTTATTTATTTATATATGTTAGTTTTAATTTTTAATCGTAGATCAGTTATTTCGAAGGGACCGTCGAGTAGACCACTTCTTAAACGGACGTTACATTCTCTGGGATCAAACTAAGGACCCAACCCTTCACGGTGACCTCTTCCCTATCCGATGGGTGTGGTCATAAGAACCCGAAGGGACTACCGAGTCTGTCATTTCTTAGGTGGACGTTACGTTCTCTGGACCCAAACCAGGGATCCAACCCTTCTATAGGATCTCATCCCGAACCGTGGGGTGGGAACATAATAACGGATCTCTTAGGGGTACCTGTCTCTTCAGAACACCCGATGTCAGGTGTCCCAGTGTGTTATTTCTATAGGAAATAGTTTCTCGAAACCACCGTAAAATCTTAAGTGGTGATCATTCCAAAAAAAAAAAAAAAAAAATTTAAAATGAAATGTTATGACATAACCAAAACGATATGTTATGTTGTACTTAGGTGGTGCCCATATGTACACAAGGGTTAGGACTTGGGGGGAGGGTGGAGGGAGGGGTATGGTAGAGAGACCCAGTAGGGTCACGTGGTCGGGGTTCGTAGGACATAGGACGTAATTTGGATCTGACCGCTAAGGAAAGAATATACTATAATATGTACAAAGTCTAAAACGACGTTTCAGTGAAGTCAGCACAGGTTGAGACACGTTGGGGTATCTGCCGTCGGGTGATCCGAGGAGACAAGGAGCTTAAGAGGTCCGTTCTTGTGACCTAACCCAACGGTAAAGGAAGAGGTTACGTACTTTCACTTTTCACTTTCACTTCAACGAGTCAACACAGGCTGGGAGTCGCTGGGGTACCTGACGTCGGGTGGTCCGAGGAGGTAGGTACCCTAAAAGGTCCGTTCTCATGACCTCAAGTCTAAAACTTAGTCAGAAATGAAAACAAACAAGACACACGGAACAAGACACAACCTTAATGAGACCGGTCAATTCCAAGTTCACCATTTCTGGACGGACCTAATACAGTGGTTACTGGTGAACACTTCTGGGTCTCTAACTAGGGGACGACTTCGTGTCGAACCTTTGGAGGACAATCCATCAATCTTTTCCTTTTTCCTCAGGTTTTACCGCCACCGATTTTCTGTTTCTTCCCTTTTCGGGTGTTTTTATTTTGTTTCCTTCTAGACTCCTGGTCTAACTCCTGGAACCCATTTTGTTTGTCGCGAGGACCGGTTGGGTTAAATGTATTCCGTCCGGGCCCCCTCCTCTTTTTTGTATATTTTTCTCCGGTTGTCCGACCCCCGGAGAGAAGAGAAACGTAGAAAACCCAGCCGTACGGGAGTGTGTAGTTCCTACGTAAAAGGAAATTAAAAATTTGTTTTACCCCGACATTGTACTTCGACATTGAGACCGGGTAACGAAGTTTAAAAACAACACTACTCTGTCTTGGTTCCTTTAATGTTTGAGGGGATTGTAAGGGTAACGAATGGAACGGGTACATGTATATGTACAATGACGATGAAAGGATGATTTTATCGTAACTTCATGGTAAACCTATCAGGGAGACAAGAACGAGAATAGTATGTGTTGATGAAATTCGTCAACAAGTCACTGAATATGGAACGTATGTGTATATACCCTTACATTCATCTACTTGTTTGGTTGTTGAGATGTTGTTCCTTACTACTCCTAACACCCGGTGAGTTCTCGTACACAGGTCTAGTTCCTAAGTCAGTGAAGAATCGGGTCTATTACAATAATACTCGGGTCATATCGTCCAGTCTTTCGTTGTCAATCTTGACCTATACCTTGTTACCTGACCGAGTTTAAAACCTTTCATGTAGTTCTAACATGTATCAGTGGGACGTATAAATTGAAGATGCGTCTCATTTAGTACACTTTACGGACCGACCTACTTCGTGTTCGATCTTAGTTCTAGAGACCCTCTTTATAGTTATCGGAGTCTATACGTCTACTGTAGTGGGATTACCGTCTTTCACTTCTTCTTGATTTCCCTGAAAACTTCTTACAATTTCTCCTCTCTCTTTTTCGACCGAATTTTGAGTTGTAATTTTTTTGATTCTGGTACCGTAGATCAAGACAATGAAGTACCGTTTATCTACCCCTTTGTTACCTTTGTCACTGTCTGAAATAAAAGAACCCGAGGTTTTAGTGACGTCTACCACTGACGTTGGTCACTGTGGACCAGGAACCTTCGTTTCGACACTCTTTGGATCTATCGTATAATTTATCGTTTCTGTAGTGAAAGGGTTGTTTCCAGACATTTAGTTTCGATACCAAAAAGGTCATCAGTACATGTCTAAAATCTCAACCTGGTATATTTTCTGACCCGTGACTTCTTAACTACGAAAGTTTGAGATCACGACCTCTTCTGAGGACTCTTAGGGAACCTCTCGTTCCTCTAGTTTGGTTAGTTATTATTTCCTTTAGTCATGACTTATAAGTAACCTTCCTGACTACGACCTCGAGGTTATTAAACCGATGGACTCCGTTTCTAGACTGAATAACCTTTTCTGGGACTACGATTCTTTCTAACTCCGACTCCCCTCTTCCGCCACTGTTCCCTACTCTACCAACCTACCGTAGTAGTTGAGTTACCTGTACTCAAACTCGTTTGAGGTCCTCTGTCACATCCTGTCCCCTCGGACCGTACAACGTCAGGTACCCAAACGTTCCTCAACCCGTATTGAATCACTGTCTTATTGTTGTTGTAGTGTTTTAGTCCGTAGGGACCATTGAGTCACCACTTCTTATGTGGACAGTTCGTCCTAAGTACCTAAGTTACCTAGGGACACAATTCTTCTAGGGGACCTTTTCCTTTACTGTGGGGTAAGGTTATAAGAACGGACCCTTTAGGTCCCTGTCTCCTCGGACCGTCCTATGGTAGGTACCCAAACGTTTTCCCAGCCTGTGTTAAATCGTTGATTTGTTGTTATCGTTTCCGTAGTAAGAAAGAGAGGAAGAAGAAGAAGGAGGGGAAGAAAAAAAGGGAGAAGAGGGAAGAAGAAGAATAGGTTTTCAAGTTAAAAATACATATCGAAGAGATAAAACTTTTATTGGACTCGTTTTACGTATTGTTTATTTTGTGTACACTTCTACCTATAAAGGTTGTCCGGTGATCAGGTTAAGTTGAGACAAAATGTCCACTCTTTTGACTCAGGAGTAATCCAATTGATGTTTGTGGTTTCATCATTTTGAGTCTCATCTTAAGACATAATGGGTCCAGGTAAAGACAAGGAATTTGGACGGAGAGATGAGATACCAAGATCAACGGTACCCTAATTCATATAGTGTAAAGAGTAAGTAACTTACGTTAAATTTTGATAAGATCACGTAACACAAGAAAAATATTAGTTAAACACAAAAAGTACTTGATACAGAACAGTTCCTTTATATTAATTTGGGACGACGACGATGACGATTTAGCGAAGTCAGTACAGACTAAGACACTCTGGGGTATCTACCGTCGGGTGGTCCGAGGGGGTAGGGACCCTAAGAGATCCGTTCTTATGACCTCACCCTACGGTAAAGGAAGAGGTTACGTACTTTCACTTTTCAGTTTCACTTCAGCGAGTCAGCACAGGCTGAGAAGTACTGGAGTACCTGGCGTCGGATGGTCCGAGGAGGCAGGTACCCTAAAAGGAGATTTGAGTCTTTTAGACAGGTGTTTCCATCTATTTTCTCTTTTGAAACAATGACTTATTATCCGGTCGTTCGACAAGTCTCTATCCTTGTGTCTTTCTTCAGAGTGGGAACACATATTAGTTCGTCTATATTAAACAATGTACGTACAGGAGTTTTATTTATTATTTATCAGGAGTACATTGTCCTGAACTGTTTTGGTAAACAGTACGTAAACAGGATTTAAGTGGACCATTAATCCCACTGACACAATCGATTGACGGAAATCGGTTTCTTTTCATTTGAAGAGAATAGAAATACTGTCCACCCTTCCGTGGGCTATTTCATCCTGGGGGTGAGAAGCTGTTTTGGACCCTCTACCCCGTGGTAAAATACGCGAAAGTTTCTTTACTACGGGATCAGGACCTCTTTCTGTGAGGACTCAGTATTTTGACCTCTCTCCGAGTACATCAAAATTTTTTCTATATGTATATACAGTTTCTCTGTCGCTTCCGTTACCGTGGGGTGAGGTCATGAGAACAGACCTTTTAGGGTACTTGTCTCCTCGGACCTTCCGACGTCAGGTACCCCAGCGATTCTCAGCCTGTGCTGACTCGTTGAAGTGAAACTGAAAAGTGAAAGTACGTAACCTCTTCCTTTACCGTTGGGTGAGGTCACAAGAACGGACCTCTTAGGGTCCCTGCCCCCTCGGACCACCCGACGGCAGATACCCCAACGTGTCTCAGTCTGTGCTGACTTCGCTGAATCGTCGTCGTCGTCGTTTCTCTGTCTTCTCTTTACATCTTTAAAGATTTATCTTACGAGAATTTTTTTACTTCTCCCAGAGAGGAATAAAAGTTATCCTTCATAATGCAGAGAATAAAAATTAGACATAGACAGGAATGTGTGGTGTATATTACCACAATATTAAAGTCCAACTTAACTTAAGCAGACCGTAGGGATCACTAAATCGAGAAATTGTTATAAATAAAAACATCTAATAGATTCTATCAAAATACTAAAAATATTGACCTTTTTAAATTAAGAAAGTGGTTCTTCAGATATATATAATAAAAATAAAGACGTAGTCTCGATCTTTTTGTTTATGACTCTTTAGATTAAAAATACATTTAATTCATATCCTATCAGTTATACAAAAATTTTAGTGTAAGAATAAAGGTTATACCTCTATAAAAGAAGTAATAGATTCGTGTGTCTAAGTAAAACATTCCATAGTATTTTAACGAGAGTTGGTGCTCAAAATTGAGTATTAAACGAGTAGAGGAACCGTATGAGATCGTGAAACGTGACGACAGAGAAATTAATAACGAACTAACTCACCATATCTGAAAGAAAAAGAAGTTAGATTACACAGATTGAGTTATGAAGAACACACATACACACACTCAAACATTTAGAGAAAGGTAAAATCAATCTATGTCCCTTCATCGAACTTTTTATGTTAAAATTGATGAAATAGGTGTAAGATTGAAGACGATATTCAAAAGTGTTTCTTTGTAAAAGAGTTCAAAAACACGATCTAATAAACGATTTAGTGACGGTCGTTAAGGAAGAGACAGGTGAGGACAGTAAACAAGGTATTTCTCGACTTCAGACAAAGGAAGGAAAGTTAGAACTGACCAAACACTGACCGAAACTGGTTGTCTCGCGTCTCCTTTACCAAGTTACGGTCAAGACACGGAGTCATAGCTCCCACCAATCGAAGATAGTTAACAGACTCTTCGGTCGATAAACCAATTCAACCTATCGGAAGTACCTACTCTGAGGTACAGTGTGTTCCTTTTTTCTGTGGGATACTCCCTGAAGGGTCCACCGAGTCACCATTTCTTAGGCGAACGGTAACGTCCTTTGGACCGAAGGTAGGGACCCAGTCCTTCTAGGGGACCTCATCCTTTATCGTTGGGTGCGGTCATAAGAACCGACCTTTTGAGGTACCTGTCTTCTTAGTGCCCAAAGGTCTCATCCTGTGTTGACTCATACGAATACGTGCATTGACTGAGGTACTTCTTCTTTCTCCAAGTCGGTAGAGTCTACTGTGGTGGGTTCTATTCCAAGACCTTTTCACTATCTCCGGTAGTAGTTGGAAGTCATCTCGACGGGATCGATTACGGTATACTTTATCTCCTGGGTAGGAGTACCTTGAGACCGATTTAAAGAACAGGTGTCTTAGTCTCTATTATTTTATCAATAAAAATACGTGATTCAGTATTCCTTTAAATGGTACGTCTTTCTTACATAACTTTATCTGTATGAGTATTTTATGCTTTATCTCTATCCTCAACCGTTAGTAGATTACTTGACCCAGACTTATTTGACCTTTAATACAAACAACTATAATATCTCTTAAGGGATAAATATTTTGTAAAATTATTTATAAGAGTTACAGGACCCGTTTCTTTATGATAATAAATTCAGTAATATATCGACTCTTTTAACTCCGTACTTCTCCATTTTAATGAACGTGTTTTTGTGCGATTTAGTATCTTATTCCTAAACTTGAGCAAGAAAGTTTGTTTTCTTGAACAAGAAAGTTTTTTTAAAAAAGTAAATTTTTTAGGTCCCGGAATTGATGAAGACAATACAACGGTTTGACCGGTATAAACGGTTTATTTGAATAAGTAAGCTGTTCATGAAGACACGGTTAAAACATGTTCCGTGGTAAGATTCACGATTTCTATTTCTTTCTCTCTCTCTGGTTTAGGGAGGGAGTACTTTGAAAGTGAAATCACTTCCATTTGTCTATTGTTTGTCCATGTTTGATTCGGTTTGTCACACTTCACGATATCTACTTCGTTCTATCACCTACATCCTTATACCCCCCCCCCATATTTACCTTTACAATAAAATTTATCCCACTAGGACCTCCTCCCGTAAAAAAGATATCGATGGAAATTCTCTATCTTTTCCTGAAGGGACCACTAGGTCACCAATTCTAGGACACGAAGGTGACGTCCCTCGTGTCCAAACTAGGGACTAACCCTTTGACTCGAGGATGTACGAAGTGTCACTTCCCTTCCACTTTCAGCGAGTCAACACAGTCTTAGAAACGTTGGGGTACCTGATATGTCAGGTACCTTAAGACGTCCGGTCTCATGATCTCACCCATTCGAAAGGGAAGAGGTCCCCTGGAAGGGTTGGGTCCTTAGCTTGGGTCCAGAGGGTGTAACGTCTGTCTCAGAAATGGTCGGGTCGGTGTTACCTTCGACACATAGTGTCGTACCGGTGTTTTATTTATTTATTTATTTATTTTAAAAAAATTTTTCTCTGACTTCATCTTCCTTTCATTTAGGTTCACCGACCTCGTCTTACTCACTACCCCTTCAATTCTCCATATCATACGTCTTAAGATTCTACCGAGGGGTTTAGAGTCGTGGGACCTCAATGTCGGTCATGTCTAAAGTAGGAAAGTATTTTATTACGCAGTTTTTTATATCGTTTCCGAGTAGTAAGGGAGCGAATCCACTATGACATACAGTTTCTACTTCTCGATAGAAAGTGTAGTAGTTCATCGAAACATATTCTGAAGTGAATTCGATACGAATCTAAGAAATGAGTGTTTTTGGTCCTATAAATTACACACCGAAAGTCGATGATTAAAACACCATTAAATATATGTTGTTATCTTTTGACTATGTCCTTATATTCTCTCAAAACACCAGTACATTACCTCATACTCATTCTTGGTCAGTTGAGTGGATTCTGAACATTCAGTATCATTCTACAGACCCTTTCTTGACAACAACTAGACCAACATTATAACACGATATTAATACGTTATAAAGTGGTAACCCCCTTTATCCATTCTCTTTTTTCCCCGTTTATTTCCTCTTAAACTACTCCCTCTGTCAGTACCTCTGATAATGGGATTCACGTCACTCTATGATGCTTCAAAAAATTCGTTCTCATACTAGATAAGATAATAAACGAAAAATTTATGAAACCTAAATTAATAAGAGGATAGGTGGAAATAAAAGAAGATATTACCAGGACTTTTAATAAAGGAACTAATTTTTTTAGATTACTGATGGATTGTCAGATGTTAAAGTTGAAAAGAATTTAGTAAGGCATAAAAGGAATAAGAGATTAACGTTATATTTAAAATTTAAGAGAGAAGACGACATAAAGACTGTGGTATTATAGAAGGTGATTAGAAACCACAAGGACCCCAGGGAGTCCCTAGATCAGTCTAGACCGAAACTGAAAGAGTACGGTCTTCTCCGACCTCTTAACCAACCTCTTAAGGTCTAGTAGAAATCCCGAAGGAACCACCGAGTCTACCATTTCTTAGGAGGAGAAAGCGTCCTCTGGACCGAAACTAGGGACCCGAGCCTTTTAGGGGACTTCTACCCTTACCGATGGGTGAGGTCATAAGAAGGGACCTTCTAAGGTGCTTGTCTCCTCGGACCACCCGATGTCAGGTGCTCCAACGTTTTTCAGTCTGTAATGTCTGGTAGAAACTTTCTCAGTTCGGTTTGTTCCGAGTAGAAAGTAATGACGGGGGTCAAAAGAGAGAGAAACTTATAAAGTCATTATTAAGATAGTGTCAAACAATCTCTTTGTAGAACTCTTCCGACCTTTTATAGGAGAACACTCATGGTGAAAACGGGAAGTAGACTTCTACACATAGGACTTCAGAGAATGATAGACGAGAGAAGAACACCTGAGGATTGTGTAAGTCGAACTGTAGAACCGAAACCCTGGAAGATAAAGGACGTGACCATCTGACCTTTTAATAAAAAATTTAATACCTAGGGTATATAATTTCACTCTTTCCGAATCCCTTTTATGACCTTTGATTTCTTTTTTTTAAATTGTAATCTACTACATAAATAAATTATATCTTTCTCGTTTCACGTTCTCTCGTTCTCCCTTTTATATAGTTGGTCTTGTCGGAACTGAAAAGTGGGTTTATCGGGATGAGTAAAGGTAAACTCCGGTTTAAGTCACCAACCATCGTTTAAAACGTTTGAAATCGAGTAATACCTACAACTGGAAGGACGTGATAAGAACGGTTAGGTACAATGTCAGGATATAAATCCCAATGAACAGAAGGAAAACCAATAGACAGAAGGAGAGGTAAAAGACACGTACAGAAAAATACTATACATGTATATTATTTCAAAAGACGTCTCAATAAAAGAAGGGGTAGTCGGAAGAAAAGAAGGAGTAATTTTATAAAACTCTAAACGTAACTATTCCAGAACAGTAATCGTGGAAAACGATGGAAAGACTCGAAGATGTAAAAAGTATAGACCTCAAAAACTTCAGAAAAAAGAATTTCAGATCTCATGGGTAAATTACTGACAGGGAGGACTCTATGAGGTTTAAGAATTTTTACTGTACCGGTCAGAAAGGTCAGAGAACAGTGACCGTAAAATACTTGGTTTAAGAACGACTAGTTTTAACCCGGTTTTTAATATCAAGGATATTAGTGAAGGAATTGGGAGGTCCCGTCCTTTCCAGGTATTCTGGTCCGCTCTTAAACAGTCAATAAGACAAGTTCATCTTATCTGAAGACTTTCTACTCATCTAACAACTTCAAAGACACAGTGGAGATATCTAAGGTAACATTGTCAAAACACTAACATATTCTATGTGTAGTAGTTGACTAAAGGAAATTGTCTATCGATATTTAAAAACGGTATGATCTTAATAGATAAGTAAAGGGAATAGAGTGAATTATGTAATTGAAGGTGGGTATAATGCTAAATATTTACAAAAACGGTTTATATGTCAAAATATCATATTTCACTACGAACGGAAGTTAAGACTCAGGTACTAATACTTCAAACTTCTTGAATCATTTTATGTATATTACTCCTACTAATAAAAGTAGTAATCTTTAAGAGTACGTAGAGAGATCGAACACTGACAAAGTACAGTAGTCAGTCGTAGGTACTCGGAAAGATTAGTAAGAACTTCTAATCTAATTACACCGTTTACCCTACTGACTTATAACTTTCAGGGACATTTCATACACAACGACAAGTCAGTGATTGAATACACGTGTTTCGAATATTCAGTTATCTACTATGGTTTTTGGTCGTCATCCTATACCGTTACTAAACTTATTTTCTAATGTGATTACTCTCAGGAATTGGAAAGACACACAAATTGACCTTTCACTTGTCCTATTATTATCACGGTCTAAATAATCTTCCAATCACTTTACTTGACTACATCTTACTTTTTAGGTCTTTGTGAAAAATTTTGGTATAACGTAAAGTCCATAGTCTTTATATAGACTGGTTTTATTATTTTAGATGTATGATACTATATGGGTTTCAGGAGGTAAGTCATTTCCTTACAAGGTCGTTACTTGTCTAAGTAAAAAAGGTCTCTTTTAAGTCTAAGGTAAACCACTCATACAATGATACTTACAGTTATTATCTCATAGACACCCAATTTAGAAGACATGGTTTGACTTATGAAGATTTTGTAAACTATTAAAATCCGTGACTAAAACTTCTTTACCTTTATGTACTGAGTTTCACCGGAAGTTTTATGAGAGGAAACAGGTATCTTTATTTTTATATTCATTTCTAAAGGAACAATATCTTTTTTTTCGACATGTTACTAGTTTCTGACAACATTAATCTTGACGGATCTTGTTTAAAGACGAAGGGACCACCGAGTCTGTCAATTCTTAGACGAACGTTACGTTCTCTGGACCCGAACTAGGGACCCAACCTTTCCAGGAACCTCCTCTCGTACCGTTGGGTGAGGTCATAAGAACGGACCTTTTAGGGGTACCTGTCTCCTCGGACCACCGATCTCAGGTACCCCAATGTTACTCAACCTGTACTGACTCGTTGATTCATATCGTGTATCTTGATTATATATAAAGTTTTTTCAAAACTGATTTGACACATCTATGTAGACCCATTTTTGGATGTACAGTTGTTTCTAGGGAGTCTCATGAGTAAAAACCACTTTTGTTAATAAGTCAACCGGTACCATCTACAAAGATGTAACAGATGTTATAGTAAACTACCGAAGATATTTTTAATGTGTACTTTTTATCTAAGGACCCATTCTTAGGGACAGAGATAATCTGTTTTAATTAAAATTTATTTGTGTACTAAATAGTGATTAAATAGTATTAATTTCACTATATAAATAAGTTTAAATTCATAAAGGTTAAAATAGACTACAAATTCTCTCGTCCCTTATTTCTACCTTTCTCCTGGTAATAAATAATAGTAAAAAGACAGGTCCGGGAAACGATCTACGAAATACACATAATAGAGTCAAAATACTTTATAAATCAGGACAGTGAGATAGATGTAACACCGTCGTCTTTCTTCGTGTAAATTAGTATATTCCCATTTTCTTTACAGATTCATTTACCGTGTCAAATTCTACGTCCATCCTATTTTGGACATCCAGGGATTGAGGTATTAGAATCAAGAGAGAAGAATTTTCTTTGGAGGAAATAGGGAGTCATCTTAAATGGATAAGTTCGGTTAAGATGGGTTGTTAAGATCGACTCAGTTAATGTATTGTTTCTCTACCTTTGCCCATCTTTTAGTTCGTTTCGTGTCTTTTATTATGTCGACTAGGAACTTGTTGTACTCAACCTTGACGTGTTCAGGCGAATATGTGTCTGAAAAAAGACTTACGTAGGATGTCATATGGTGTGCTTGACGTCAACCGACGTAGGTACCTGTACGTTCTTGGTACGTATACCTCCCAACTGATATTCAATATGGTCATGTGATTAAAAGGTAACGTTCCTACCACCCATACAGATTATAAAATTATAGAGATTATAAGGACAATAGGTTCCCAGTTGACATATAATATAGTTTTTAGGTATTTCTTGAAAAATATTTACAGTTGGGTCGTATAATCAAAACAACCCGTGGTATCATTCACAGTGTCTGACACATTGAAGTTATGAACTTTAAACAAAAGAGGGTTAAGACCTCCGAATTTTAGACTTTAAGTGCATAACCGTCCTAACCAAGGAAGTGTCCGGAGAGAGGAACTGAACTGAACATCTAGTAAAAGGGGGACATAAGTAGATACAGGATTAAAGGAGAAGAAGGTTTTTGTGAGTCAAGGTAACCCAATCTCGGGTTGAGATGATTGGAGGGTAATTGAATTAACGATGGAATTTTTGAGACAGAAGTCTACAACAGTGGGAGATTTCAATACCCCCAATCCTGCAGTTGTTTACTTCACCTCCGTCCTGTATACAGTCGGGTATTATGTATCGGTTTATGTTTTAAGAACTTTTAAAACTTCGTCCTTAATAATAATGTTAAGGAGGTACAATAAAGATCGAAAGGTCGTTTTTAGTTACTTTGTTTACATAAATAGTTTCTACGGTTCCTGTTAGATAGTTCGAATTATTCTAGAAATCAGAGTATATGAATCCCTGTCCAGATGGACACGTATTGTTTTAATATGTTCAGAAACTCTTTCAACTAGGTGTGGTACTTTTTGATAACTATCATTGTGTGTTCTCAACGAGAGTTAAAACAAAGACAACGAGAAAAAAAAAAAAAACGGTCAATAACGAATTATTCCCGTATAGGACGTAGTATAGTCAAGTCAAGCCAGTGAGTCAGTACAGGCTGAGTAACGTTGGGGTACTTAACTCCGTGCGGTCCGGAGGGACAGGTAGTGGTTGAGGGTCTCAAGTGAGTCTGAGTACAGGTAGCTCAGTCACTACGGTAGACCGGTAGAGTAGGAGACAGCAGGGGAAGAGGAGGTCGGGGGTTAGGGAGGGTTATAGTCAGAAAAGGTCACTCAGTTGAGAAACGTAATCCACCGGTTTCATGACCTCAAAGTCGAAATCGCAGTAAGGAAGGTTTCTTTAGGGTCCCGACTAGAGGAAGTCTTACCTGACCAACCTAGAGGAACGTCAGGTTCCCTAAGAGTTCTCAGAAGAGGTTGTGGTGTCAAGTTTTCGTAGTTAAGAAGTCGCGAGTCGGAAGAAGTGTGAGGTTGAGAGTGTAGGTATGTACTGGTGACCTTTTTGATAACTGTCTGGAATCAGCCGTTTCATTACAAAGACGAAAACTTATACGATAGATACAACCAGTATTGAAAAGAAGGTTTCTCATTCGTAGAATTAAAGTACCGACGTTAGTGGTGGTCGTCACTAAAACCTCGGGTTTTTTTATTTCAGACTGTGACAAAGGTGACAAAGGGGTAGATAAAGGGTACTTCACTACCCTGGCCTACGGTACTAGAAGCAAAAGACTTACAACTCGAAATTCGGTTGAAAAAGTGAGAGGTGAAAGTGAAAGTAGTTCTCCGAAAACTCAAGGAGAAGTGAAAGACGGTATTCCCACCACAGTAGACGTATGGACTCCAATAACTATAAAGAGGATCGGTAGAACTAAGGTCGAACACAAAGAAGGTCGGGTCGTAAAGAGTACTACATGAGACGTATATTCAATTTATTCGTCCCACTGTTATATGTCGGAACTGCACGAGGAAAAGGCTAAACCTTGGTCAGACAACAAGGTACAGGTCAAGATTGACAAAGAAGGACTGGACGTATGTCTAAAGAGTTCTCCGTCCAGTCCACCAGACCATAAGGGTAGAGAACTTCTTAAAAGGTGTCAACTAACACTAGGTGTGTCAGTTTCCGAAACCGTATCAGTTATTTCGTCTTTATCTACAAAAAGACCTTGAGGGAACGAAAAAGCTACTAGGTCGCCTACAACCGTTAAACTAGAGACCAAGGAGACGGAAAAGATTTTGGTCGAACTCGTAGTCCTTTAAGTACCAAGTGCATAACGAAGATACAATCCCCATGACATTTTGATTATGGTTAAATCTGGTGTCAATATTTTTGTCTTTTTATTTAGAGTGACCATGAAAGAGAAATCTTAGTTATGAGGTAATGTATTAAATTAGGTTTTAAAACGTAAAGTTCGTCCAAAACGTTGAGGACCTTACCGTATCCTTTTATACGATGACGACTCAGACCTAGTCAGGAACCCGTTCACAACAGTGTATAGATTTAAAATAGGCCGAAGGGACCACCGAGTCTACCATTTCTTAACCGGACGTTACGTCCTTTGGACTTAAATTAGGGACCCAATTCTTCTAGGGAACCTCCTCCCGTACCGTTGGGTGAGGTTATAAGAACGGACCTTTTGGGGGTACTTGTCTCCTCGGACCGCCCGGTGTCAGGTGTCCCAGTATTTCTCATTCTGTCCTGACTCACTGATTCGTGTCGTGTTTAAAGTAGATCAAATAAACATGTTACTCCTGTTATTATCATGAATAAATTAAAGGTACTTATACTCTAATCTATGATATATGTTTCAGTGATTGGATAAATCCTGTCAGACCTGTAAGACCGTGTAAGATCCTTTGAACTTCTTCAATGTTCGTCATAACCAATCTGATATAGTTTGACTAAATTTGGTTCTCTAATTTCTCAAAAAATGAGTATTAGAAGAAATTTAGAAGTGCTTTTTAGGGACATAAATAGAGGAAAATAAGGGTTAAATATAGTGTAAAATTAATAATACAAAATGGAGGTTTAGAATAAATTGTGGGATTTTTACCTGTTGAAAGTCATTAGGTCTCTTTGTCGTTCAAAAAAAAAAAAAAGGGTTAGTCGAGTTATTGAGTCCAAAAAAGACCATCCGTACTAGTGGATCCAATAATTTAATAAAATTACTGGGGGAATAAAGAGAGGAGAGGCGGAAGTAGGGAAGTAGGATTGAGTACCCAAAGAAGATAAAACAATGTAACGAAAAGAAATAGTGTCACCGGTAACTCTCAAATGTCCAGTTAGTCTCATTCGGACATTTACAAATCGAGGATCCCAACCACCCTCCTCTTGGTGTCTACTGCGGGTTTAAAAACCACACCACCACCAACACAGACTGAGAACGCTGGAGAATCTGACATCGGTCGGTCCGAGAAGGTAGGTACTCTAAAAGGTCCGTTCTTATGACCTTACCCAACGGTAAAGGAAGAGGGCCCCTATAAGGATTGGGTCCCTAGATTAGACCCAGAGGACGTAACGTCCGTTAAATATCGTAAATGAATAAAAAAGTCACATTGTGAAGACGATACTGGACAAAGTTCGTTGAATATACTATAATGACTCGTGTCTCAACCCTTCTCTACGGGTGTCAGACGAGACCCGACGATGGTCGGTCAAGATCGTGAGGTGACACAAATGAGTTTAGACTCGGGTCTAGAATTTACGTTGTTAAGTAAATCTAAACAGAAAAGACTATGGAAGGACGGAAGGGGGAAAGAGGAAGAGAGAGGGAGAAAGTAGAAGGAGTGAAGAAGAAGAGAGAGTTTTCAACCTAGAAAGGAGGATGTCTTCAGTGAAACTTGAACGAGTCTGATACACTTACGGGAAGGAGTCACGTCACATACTTTCGACGTATACCCGGTGGTATACCGTTTCAAAAAACCGAACGAAGACTTGTAGGTCCAGATGTAGACGCCCAGTCTAGTGACCCCTATACTACCTGTTAACAGAAGGAAAGTGGGTCTTATATTCAAGAATATTATCCAACCAGTTAAGTAGTTATTAAATTTTTGAAATATACTGATTGGAGGTAAACTCTAATTACTTTATTTATCTTCATGTGTTATATTAGAAATTTTTTTTACAATGTAAAGACTGTTGAATACCAACCGTTTTAATGGGTCCTCTTAAACAAAGGTCTCTGTTTACATTTTAAAAACAATCCTTTTGAGATCTTTTGTTTCAAACAAAAAGGAAAAGGAAAAGGACTTGGATCCCGTAACAGTCTTTTTAGAGTTTACAAAAATATCACAATTTTTTTTAATAAGACAACAAACTACGAACTTTTCAATAAAGTCTTCACTCTGTTTAAGGGAAACACTTAATATATAGTTTTTCAATTTTAGATTTACTTTAAAGAAACGACACGATTGACTTACTTCCTAAATAGAATTGGTGTTACCACTTCCGCTTAGACAGAAACGAACAGAAGTAAAAGAGTCTAGAAGTTTCCATGGTCAGATCTCAGAAATCTAGACAACGGTTGTATTGTCTAATCAGTCCTGCAAAGATAAAAATTTTAACCCAGGGTGTGGTCGGATGTAAGTGGTTTTAACCAGGATCGAAAAACTGTAGTAAAATATATCTTTATTTTGATGTCGAAAACACTCACCATAAGGTCTTGTATGTTCAAACGTCCAGTCGTACCATATGGAATATATAGTAAACTTTCGAAAGAATTAACAATATACCGAAATTTGAATTTTTTTTTTTACAGGACGAATCAGTGTTATACTTTATTATCTGATCTCTGACCAGTAACATATGCATAATAATAACAATTCCCCCTTATATATGGGATGTTATTTAGTCACAATCCGAGGGTTAACGCTACTAATACGAAAGAGAAAGTGGACAGATCAATGAGGATCCGTTCCTGAAGTTAGTGACACACTTCTTCAGTTGACTCATTTTTAACGTCATTGACTATAAATAGATTCAACATCTTAAACGTAAATAGTAGTAAAAGGTGATTTTTGTTACTGGGTTCCGGTCATAAAAATCGAAACGATAAAACGTATAAACGAACAATTCTTAGAAGTAGTCACCTATACCTTCTGTCACTTATATATATATATATATATATATATATATATATATCATTGGACCATAAGAGATCAATAGTAGTCGTTTACCGATAGTTCGTTCCGACNTATATATATATATATATATATATATATATATATATATATATATATCATTGGACCATAAGAGATCAATAGTAGTCGTTTACCGATAGTTCGTTCCGACTTTGATTCCATTTTGTTCTTTTCATGGTTCCCATGTTTTCGATTCCTCCGTTAATGTAAGTTCCAGAACGTCGTGGAACGTGACCAGGACCGAGGCATTGATTTGGTATAATCGTCTTTTTAAGTTTACTATAACCAAGAAAAGAGGTTGTGGACAGTTACGGCCAACATCGGTGTACTGTTTACAGGTGGTTAATGACAACGATTATGGTCCTCTACACAATGTTCACCAGTCCCTATTTGAACGTCGATGTCCCTGTTCTGAGTCTTAAAGTGGTACGAACCAACATTACGCAAAGGTTCGTACAAATGAACACAAAGTTCAGGATGTCTCCCAATTACTTTGGTGAAAGTGTCGCGATGACTATCGGAGACATGAACCTGTACTTCAGTGACGTTAGTCAGTCCTGTCCTTTGTTTTTGGTCCCGGTCTAAAGACGATTAATGTCACTAGGAGGGGGACTATTGGGTCTTTACTAAAGAATTAGTAGAGATAAGACCGAGACAGTAAGTAGTATTCGAGAGGCAGACAGAAAATAAGTGGGTAGGTAGGTAGAAGGGTAATCGGATCGATAAGTTGTTTATGAATAACTCTTTTAAGACACTCGGTCCGTGTCACGTTACACCGGAGTCATAGCTGTTCTTAAAATAGTGGAAGAACCTTACGATAATTTGAACGTGTGAGTAGAGTACCTAGTAAGTCTACATAGACTCAGAAACACAAGTTGAACCCTAGAGACGAAATTAAGATGTTTTCAATTTCTTTTATCAATCCTTTTTTTAATACTATCGTCAGGACGTTCGAAGTTAGTATATTCTAGTAGAGAGTTAATTAGAGTCTCTTCTGTGTAACGAAAACAAAGGTTCTAAAGGTCAGTCAAATTCTGATCCCCTGCACTTTTCCGGTTTAATCGACATGTCGTAGATATCACAACTTGACGTTGTTCGATTTCTTTGTGTAAAAAATTCATTTTTAAATTGCATATCATGTGTATTTTCCCGTATACAGTAATCACATTTCTAGTTACTGAAAAGTGTATCACGTGTATGATCACATTTTTGACGGATCTGTTTTTATCTGGAAAAGGTCGTTGAGTCCTCGGGGAGAGTATAAGTGAAACAAGTGGTAGGGAGAGGGGGTTGAGTACTTCGGAAGACGGATATAAAATCTTTCTCCCAGTTAATAAAGGGAGGGACGGACGTCACCCTCTATACTTCTCTCGTATCTAAAAAAAGTTCGGCCAAGAGTGGTTTAGGACGACTGAGAGGTCGTTGGACTAGCAAAATCTAGGAACAACTTCTACTGAGTAGGTCGTCCAAGGGTCTGTGAAAGAAACTTTAACGTCGCAGTCAGACTGAGTATCGTGTAACATTGAACCTCAAGTCAGTTTCGGAGGTTCAATTGTAGGACAATGAGATCATATTTTCCTTTCGAAAACTAAGGAACAACGGTCGGTAGAATTATTTAAAAGAAAAGGTAAGTTTATCTAGTTACCGACTTAAAGAACTAAAAGAATCCATAGGTTAATATAGTAAACTTATGTTTTGAAATAAAAAAAATTGATGTAAATAACGTAACCCAGAAAAAGGTAATGGGTCTTAGTGGTTTTATTATAACTTTTTAGTGACCCCGGTAATCTTACGAACGACACAAAAATTAAAATTGTTCTTTTTAAAATTATACAGTAGTGTATACCCCCGCTATCACCATTTCTTAGACGGACTGTTACGTCCTCTGTTTTCTCTACGTCGAAGGTAGGGATCCAACCCTTCTAGGAGACCTCCTCCTTTGCCGTCGAACGAGGTCATAAGAACGAACCTTTTAGGGTACCAAGGTACCTGTCTCCTCGGTCCGCCCGATGTCAGGTACCTCAACGTTTCTGAGTCTGTGCCGACTCGATGACTCGTGTGTATATGTGTGTGTGTATATAAAAGACAATGAAGGACTTTGTATAACCATTCCATTAACTTCCAAAGACATCCGTGATTATACAAAATAGAAAAGAGTACTTTATCTAATTTAAAGGATTATGACTTGGGTGAAATATTTTAACCCTACACCTTTAAAGGAAAAATACAGACTTTATTAAACAATGAACCGAATTTTGGTGACAATAAGTAGAGAAGAGTTGTATTAAGTTTGACAAGAAAGTTTCTAGAGACTTTAAGAGATATAAAGTTTAGTGAAAGAATCAGGAGAAAAATAAGGTTAGATCTTAAAAAACAAACAGACATGGTGACTCATCTACTTCGACAAATTTTATCCTTCACCGTGTATAAGAATGATAGAGGTCTTTAGTAGTATTGTGGACCGTACATTGTCTACAAATCATTTATTGTGTCACTGAATATCCTGTGACGAGAGGTTTGTGTTGTTATAATTTATTTATATTCTACATTGATATAGTAATACATATAAAATATTAGTGGGGTGTAGAAAACATATACCGATAGATTAAAAAAGTTATGATAAATAACTCCTCTAATAGGAAGGAGTAACAGATAACAACCGTTGAAACATTTTCTAATAAATTCCTATACAACACCGGAAAGAAAGAAAGGGTAATAGATACATAGTCAAAAATACGATCATGGCATGACAAAACCAATAACATCAAACATTATACTAAACTTTAATCCTTTATGTTACGGAGGTCGAAACAAGAAGAATGAGTTCTAACGAAACATATAGACCCCAGAAAACACTAAGGTATACTTAAATCCTCAAAAAAAGAAAAAGACACTTTTTACGGTAACCTCAAAATTATTTCTAATGTAACTTAGATAACTCTTCAAACACATCATACCTTAAAATTATTATGATTAAGAAAATTAGTTACATCTAACCTATACAAAGATAATTATATATATATGGAAAAAGTAAAAAAAAGTAGTTACAAAATCAAAAGTCATTGTCCAGAAAATAGAGGAACCAATGTAAATAAGGATTCATAAAAGAAGAAAAACTACCATAACATTACCTTGATAAAGACGTGGAAAAAAAAAAAGTCGATCAAACGACGGTCACATATTTTTACGTTGACTAAAAACATACGACTAAACATAGGACGTTTAAATGACTTAAACAAATAATCAATATTGTCCAAAAGAACACCTCAGAAGTCCTAGAAGATGTATGTCCTAGTACAGTGGACGTTTATTTCTGTTTCTTTTCGGGTCTTGATCTACCGAAGTGACTTCTTAAGATAGTTTGTAAATTTATTAAACATGGTCAAGAAAAGTTTGAGAAAGTTTTTTATCTACTTCTCCTTCGTAAAGGTTTGAGAAAAATACTCCAGTCGTACATCTATTCTTGTGATGTTTTATTCTTTTATATCCAGTTATAAGGACTACTTGTATCTACGTTTTTAGGAGTTGTTGTATGATCGTTTGACTTAAGTTATCGTGTAATTCTCCTAGTATATGATACTAGTTCACCTTGAATAGGGACCTTACGTTTTTATAAGTTACAAACGTTTATCTATTTACACTATACAGTGTAATTCTCTTATTTCCTATTTTTATCGTAACTAATACAGTCATCTATTTCTTCTCCGTAGAATTTTTAAGTTATAGGAAAGAACTATTTTTGATAGTTGTTTAATCACAAATTCCTTACGTGGAGTTGTATTTTATATAAACCTAAATAAAGATGTAGAATAATACTCAAAGAATTAAATGATACAAAACGAAACATAGAACACAAAAAAGAAAGGATAAAAGTTAACTGAACCTTTAAAAAAAAGAACAATCCTTTAAATTTGTAAGATAAAGATAACAACGTCACCAAGGTAGAATGAATTTTAAAAAGACTATGTGTAAATTAAAATGAAGAAGGATTATCTTAGATTTCCATTATTTATAGTGATAGAAAAAAGTTTATACACATTTTTAATATAAGGAAATCGATGAGGAAAAATGAGTGAATTTAATGATAAGTCACAAATTCAAAAATTCATAAATGGAACAAAAATTTGGGAGGTTTTCGTCAATGACAAGCACTATAATCATACAATTATAAAAATTCAAGTGACCAAGTCAACGAAACCAGTGTTACAAAAGAACGGAAAGTTTGAAAAGAATACTTAAGTTACAAGAAGAACGATTTTATATAAGGAATCATACAGAAAGTCCCTCCCAGGTACCCGTGGTAAAATAAAAAAAATAATAAAAAAAATTAAATACTTATAGATACAGAGGGGTCGTTAATCTTTTATAAAATAACATGAGTATATAGATAAAATGGATTACTCTTTATATAGGGAGACAGAGAACTATTTATTAGTCAGTAAAGAGAGATCCAAGAAGTGTAGAAAAAATAGAGACTATGTAATATCAAAGTCTCGTGATACAGATCGACCTCCCTGAACTATATGAAAGAAAGTTAGACTTTTCCACGTAAAGAGAACTTAGACTTTGTAATTGTAAAGAATCTTGCAATAATTGCAAAGAATCTTATCACAGAGGAAAGTTAAGAGAGAACAGACTCAAACTTAAACTGTTTACTACCTATTATATCATATTAAGGAAAGAAAACTCATTAAGGTAACTTAGACAACGTAAAATGATCATAAAAGACGTCAAAACATAACAAATTGGGTGTATTCCAAAAATAAATGAATACACATCCATGTGTATCAGAGATTTTAAAAACAGAAAATGAAAAAACATGTAAAGAGGAAAAATCTTAAGTCTGAACAGTCTGGACACCGGGACTTTCTAGTTACGAGTGACTGTAAATTTATGGTTGATAGAGAATTCTCATGTACGAAGTCTATAGGGGCACCCGACCTTGTCAACAGATGTTTTGAGTGAAGAGGTCGATACTCGTGAGAGTTGTAAAAACGGTGAACCATGGAAACTCAAATTAAAAATAAAAATTGTGAGACTATAAAATAAGTTGAAAAGATACATAAAACACCCACCTTCTTCCCCCTGAATAGGGTTATAAAAAAGTTGATGTAATTTTTAAGGGTACTTCCAAAATTTTATGAAATAGTCAGTAGGTAAAAAAGGGTGTTCTTACATAGATGTAGAGTAATGTACTAAGAATTGGACTCTTATCGCGATATTATATACCAGATCCCTGGTAAAAAGAGATTCTGTTGTATTTCATCCATTGTAAAATATAGGATTCGAATTTCTTATTCAATTGGATTTACTCAATCATATTATGTTTTAAGATACTCCTTTCACAGGTAACTATTTTGAAATTCTACTCTTACTAATAAAATGACAAAGAGAAATAGGTTACAGAATAACTCGATCTCGAAAATCATATATTATAACTACAAATGAAATATCTTCATACGAAAAACCACTAGTAGTAAAACTACCTGTTTCTTTGTTCTAATTATCTCTGGTTCTCTTCTACCCAATAAGGTAATTCGTTTGTTTGGCACTCCTACTCAATTAATGTGTCAATTTTGTTATGACCGAAAGACTAAATCACTTATACGATTAAATACATCACGTTAACTACGTTTCTTTATTGACATTAATGTAAACCATTTTGAACTTCGAATCCTTTGTTAGGATTTGTAAAATTAAGTTTATTAACGAGTCGTGGTACTCATGTAGACAGTTAATGAACAATTAACTGACGTTATCCTGACACATTGATATGGTAGACAGTGGTTGTGAGTGAGGTTTATGATCAACTAAGGAATCAATTTATGTTTAACTGGACAAGTAAGTTGTCAGTTTAAAAATACAAGAACAAAGTTAATACGGTGAAACGGTGAGAAAATATGAGTAGTGTGTAGACCTAAATAAAAACGGTACCATTATTAATATCTTGAAGGGACATCGAGTCTACCATTTCTTAGACGGACGTTACGTCCTCTAGACCCAATCTAGGGACCCAGTCCTTCTAGGGGACCTCTTCCTTTATCGTTAGGTGAGGTAATAAGAACGAACCTCTTAGAGTACCTGTCTCCTCAGAACGTCCGATATTAGGTACCCCAGTGTTTCTCAGTGTGTGTTGATTCACTGATTGTGTGTGTGTGTCATTAGTAACATTGTTAATATTATTAACACTGTTATATATAGTTTTAAATGTAGTAAGTCGTTGGTAGTAGGAGAAGTGAGATTTGTATCGAAGTTTTACCTAGAAAAAAAATTCGGTATATTAAAATAAATCATCAGTCTCATTAAAAAACGAATATTAAAAATTGGGTTATCAACGTTTGAATAATCCTTACTTCGTTTTCACACTTTTAGAAGTTACAGTAAAACTAATTTTATGGGACTTTGGTTTTGTTGAGACATAAGTGAGTTTCCTATTTTGTTTGTTTCCCTACAAGTTTCGAAGTGTACACCTCTACAAAAATAAGAAACAGATTGTATCTTCTAAGACATGTTTAATAAGGGTAATTTCGATCACTATTAGAAATGATATTGAAGGGATCCCAGAGTCATCCTTTAATCTTCGACCGTAAAGATTTCAATAGATTTCTATCGATACGATATCTTAATATACGATATCTTATTGTTGGGTCTCAAATGAATTTACCGAAATTACAAGGTATGTTGTGTGTTCGATTAGTAGTGAATGTTGATCGTCATGTTTACACCATGGTCTTCAATCCGTAAAGTAATAGTTCCTATGACATCACACGAAGTGTCAAGGAGGAACCCTGACTTCGTGAGTAAAAAAGGTAACAAACCTTACAACCACCAGTTGTCGATAGACTAATCAGAAAGAGGTCCTTAGTCGAATTCGGTTTCTTTTATTCAACCGGGTTTCAATCGGGGGTAGGGTTCCCACCGGACGTAATTTACCGACTACTTATGTCTTGCATTTTTGGACCGAGGAACGGAACTTGTATTTTGAGACTTCTCAGTAGGGTCCTCCTCGTGAAGGACTTTCTACCAGGTTCCGGTGATACGTTAACGTAGTATCGGATGAAAGAATACGACGAGTTGTATAGAAGTTAGTAAAAAGGATCAATAACGGATTTCGTCAGGAGACGTATATTTAAAGTCTCTGAGTCCCAGATAAGGCATCCTTTGGGCAGGATACCGTGATCGCAGGAAATTGAAAACACTACACAGTCATTGTAGAGTTCGAGACGTACTTTTTTAAAGTGTCACTGATCTTCATCGATCTTTCTTTCTTGACTTACTGAATTCATGGGATTAAAAACTTCGAATCCTTTATTGTTCGTTCGATTCCTGTAAGTCTTTATGTAAAAATAAATTGTCCAAGTCGTCCTTTGACAAAGTCCTTGAGTGTTTGTAAAAAGAGGTTTGTCTCCTATTTCAAAGATGATTTTCTGACATTGATATTGACCTAATTGATCTTTTCTTCTACTACGTAAAACATCATAAAGTAATTGTATCAAATACGTAAAGGAGACTTACATTCTCTACTAAACAGTCTCTTTACGAAGTAATAATTTTTTTTTTTTTGTCCTTTCTTTATGTCATAATTATAATCGTATAATTAGTCTTGTAAATCCATTCTATGAACCGATATACAGTACGTGTTTATATATCATTGAACCCAAGACCGTCACTTCAGCCAACTTCTATTCCTCTCAATTCAATTTAGATTCAAGTAAGGAACTATCTGATCAAAAGTGATGTCGATAACTTTACGATCTAGTACAAACACGAACGTTTTTACCGTTTCTTTTCGTCGTTTAGGTAATCTTTAAGGTAAATTTCTTAGGACTTAAGACCCTGTGAAATCGTGGACGGAGAAGGTGTTAAACTCTCAGAGTTTCCTTCGTCGAGTAATATGGTGGATTCGTAACGACGTCAGTATCTAATACGTTGATATGAAACAATATATTTGCTTCAGATGGTGTGGGTTATATTCATATGAATGTTCTACAAAGTGACTAGAGTCAGTAACCCTTTCGTTTAGAGGGACAATCACTTGACCTTTGGTTGTTTAGCTGTAGTGTAAAAAAGTTTTAAACAAATGAGTCTAGTGTCTGACTTTTTTTCTTTACGTAAAAACGAAAAGGTCCTCATGTCTTATTCGAGTGATCGGTAATTTTTAACACTAATTAGTAGTTGTCGACAAGTAATAGATTGAGATATATACCTGATCTTGTATGGTAGAAGTCCTTGAGGTACAGATAATTAGGACGAATGTCAACACTCTCATATATCAAACACGATTATTTGTTTGTATTAGGTAACTTAATTATAAGATATTGACTTCAAATCGAGAGAAAGTAAGAATGACCATCACTTCTCTTTTCATATCGAAATGTATTTAGTACACATATTTAAGTAAGACATTTATATTCGTCAATGTAAAACAAATATTATCTAGACAAGATATATACACACATCATGATATTATTTAAAGTTTAGATGGTTTTTAACCTCACTATATTTCTAGTCATATAGTGAATATTTCCAGGTAGGTCGGTTTCGATACCAAAAGGTCATCAGTAGATACTTACAATCTCAACCTTATATTTCTTTCGACTCACGGTTTCTCAAAAACGAAAACTGAACACCACAACCTCTTCTCAGAACTCACAGGGAACCTGACGTTCCTCTAGTTTGATCAGTTCGGATGTCCTTTATTCAGGACTTATAAGTAATCTTCCTGACTAGACTTCGACTTTGAGGTTATGAACCGGTGAACTACGCTTCTTGACTGAGTGACCTTTTCTGGGACTACGACCCTTTCTAGCTTCTGTCCTTCTCTTCCCCTACTGTCTCCTACTCTACCAACCTACAATAGTGGCTGAGTCACCTATACTCAAACTCGTTCGAGGTTTTCAACCACTACCTGTCCCTTCGGACCGTAAGACGTCAGGTACCCCAGTGTTTCTCAGCCTGTCCTGACTCGTTGACTTGACTTGACTTAAGTTTCCGGTCATTGAATGTGAACAGTAACTGAATTAAAACATATAATTCTATCTTCCTCGTTAGTTTTCGAATAAGAACTCAGTTGTCTTCCGAGTTAATTATAGTAATGGTTATTACTATTGGTCCGTTCCTTAACCCTTGTATATTTAGAGATAATGATTTTTTCCTGAGATTTGGTGTCTGGCGACTTCTATTTCGTAATCAAAGTTTGGAACACTGATATGTCTTAAGTTGTCCATTCTTACTATCGTTTAAAACACTATTAATAGTCTAGTTCACTATGGTGAATATGGAATTAAAACTCTGAAATAAAAAAAAAAGAAAATCCCAAAACAGAAGTTTTCTGGTACTAAACGTTCATTAAACAAGTTCTCGTTACATAAACTTCGGAGATGAAACACATATTGTAAATGAACAGAACCCCAATCATTCTTCTAATCTTGTTTTAGAACGTGAGTTCCTTGAAGATCAGACCCCTACCTTTCTATTCACTTCCTTGTTACCGTTATTTTATTCCTATTTGTGACATTATTTTCGTGTTTGTCCATATCATCGTGTCTCTTCATCTTTTAATTAAGATGGTTCCAGTTCTCTTCCACACCGATTTCGATTCTTTACTCTTTGCCTCTTATTCACCTTGAAAAGGTCTGTCAGTTCTAAACCCTCTCTTAAATTCTACATCCTCGTGTCCCCCGATTGGGTACCTCCGTACTTCACGTACTGTTTAAAATCTTATTCGGTCCCGTTCCACTCCGACCTTGCTGTTCGATTTCGGATATAATTTCATATTATAGATACAAGGATGTAATAAACGGTAGAAAGTTAAAAGGTACCGGAAATGTAATTTTTATCGTAAGGTTTGTTACTTAATCATTGCTACCGAGATCTAGTTAGACCAGTTATTTACTGTTCTTTTTTTTTTTCACAACTAGTTGAAGTTTTAGCGAACTAGAGACTCGTAGAGTAATTCTACATCACACAGTGTCTTAAGGTGACTCAACTCTTAGTCCTTTGGACCTAGAGAGGTCATCTGATCTATTTAGTAAAGTGAAGTGACTGACAGTCGAAAAATGAGTAGTCATTTTACTACCAACTCCAAGTTAAAACGGAATTCCAGAGAACGTCGAGACTCTCAGACTAAGGATAACTTGACTCAAAGTTGGGATTTTCTTTTAGGTAATCTCCCTTTAACAAAAAGATTTTTCCTCTTTCCGTTCAATTCGCTTTTATGTTGTCCGTTTCTAAATCTCCAGTCTACCTCTTGTGTGACTTATACTCGTCCTTTACGGTATAAGAAAATTCTCAGTTGTTAAAGACAATTTACTGTCTAGGATGAAAAAGGTTTCCGACGTACATCTTTCAAATAACTTCTATTGACTTCATATAAACGATTAAAGGGAAAGTAGATTAGTAATTATACATCTCTTATATATAAATAAGGTCGATACTTAAAGATACGTAGAGATTCGAGAGACAAACGCCCCTAAAAATTTTAAATAAATATAAAAATTGACCCCCGAAGGGACCACTGAGTCGACCATTTCTTAGACGGACGTTGTGTCCTCTGGACCCAAGCTAGGGACACAACCCTTCTAGGGGATCTCTTCCCTTTCCGATGGGTGAGGTCATAAGACCGGACCTCTTAAGGTACCTAAACATATTAGGTACTTCACCGTTTCTCAACCCGTGCTGATTCACTAAAAGTAAATAAAAATTAACCTCTCATTAACGAAATATTATAACACGACAAAAGACGGTACGTAGACTGTACTTAGTCGGTATCCATACGTATACCGGGGAAGGAGAACTTTGAGGGAGGGTGGAGGGTGGGGTAGGGTGGGGAGTTCAAACAGTGTCTCGTGACCCAAACTCACTCCCTTCCTCTCCCTCCCTGTTGACTCTTCATTGTAACTTTGTATGTATAATGGTATACATTTTATCTATCGGTCATCCCCCTAAAAATATTCATTCTAAAGATTTACAACCATTGTGTAAGAACATTTTCCGTTGTGTCTTGTCTTTTTCGTAACTGAAACTTTAGTCTACGAGGACGGAAAGGTAGGACCGAGACACTGAAGAGTCAACGTGTCGGAACCCGTTTGTGATGTGGAAGAAGAATACGGAGTCAAGAATCTATCCGTCGTTTTCCTATTTTTACAACTTGGTGGAGTACTTCAATTAGTAGGTTTGTGGACCTTCTTCTCACCTGAGTTGTGCACGATTACGAAAAATGAAACATTACTATAGATGTATGGAACAAAAGGTAGTACGACGTAATCTGAGGTGAGATTTAATACCATTGAAAATCTCCTCTGGTACAGTTCCGACATATAACAGTCGGACGAATAAATTGAATATACGTCTCATTTAGTACTCTTTGTGACCCGACGTTCTTTGTGTTCGACCTTAGTTCTACCGACCCTCTTTATAGTTATTGGAGTCTATACGTCTACTGTGGTGGGAATACCGTCTTTCACTTCTCCTTGATTTTTCGGAGA
Source organism: Capra ibex (assembly GCA_006410555.1). NCBI lineage: Eukaryota > Metazoa > Chordata > Mammalia > Artiodactyla > Bovidae > Capra > Capra ibex. The sequence continues at coordinate 26,427,211 of SJYO01037955.1, forward strand.
ACTACTTTCACTTTCACCTCTCACTTTTTAAACCGAATTTCGAGTTGTAAGTCTTTTGAGTCTAGTACCGTAGACCAGGGTAGTGAAGTACCCTTTATCTACTCCTTTGTCACCTTTGTCACAGTCTGAAATAAAACCCCCCGAGGTTTTAGTGATGTCTATCACTGACATCGGTACTTTAATTTTCTGCGAATGAGGAACCTTCTTTTCAATACTGGTTGGATCTATCGTATAAGTTTTGTCTCTGTAATGAAACGGTTGTTTCCAAGTAGATCAGTTCCGATACCAAAAAGGTCACCAGTACATACCTACACTCTCAACCTGACACTTCTTTCGACTCGTGGCTTCTTAACTACGAAAACTTGACACCACAACCTCTTCTGAGAACTCTCAGGGAACCTGACGTTCCTCTAGGTTGGTCAGGTAAGACTTCTAGTCGGGACCCTAAAGAAACCTCTTTCTACGACTTCGACTTTGAGGTTATGAAACCGGTGGAGTACACTTCTTAACTGAGTGACCTTTTCTGAGACTACGACCCTCCCTAACCCCCGTCCTCCTCTTCCCTTGCTGTCTCCTACTCTACCGACCTACCGTAGTGGCTGAGCTACCTGCACTCAGACTCACTTGAGGCCCTCAACCACTACCTGTCCCTCCTGACCGCACGACGCTAAGTACCCCAACGTTTCTCAGCCTGTACTGACTCGCTGACTTGACTTGACTTGAACTCAAGAAGTTTTTATTAAGTTCTTTAACTTTTAAATTTTGTGACTATTCAAATCTTGATTTGGTTTTACTAAAAAGAAGACAGGAGGGAAAATACTGAGTCTTGTCATAGTATGTTGTAGGTCCATAAATAATGATGTAACTAACTAAAATTAAGAGACTCCAACTTGGTATATATATATTTAGAAAAGATCTACGTTTGCAGAAAAGATATATATATTTGATTTGTGACCCGAAAGGTCCACCGAGTCAGCATTTCTTAGACGAATCGTTACGTCCTCTGTGTTCAAGTTGGGGTCCCAATCCTTCTATAGGACCTCTTCCCTCACCGTTGGGTGAGGTCTTAAAAAC
>SJYO01037955.1:26428558-26439300 GCA_006410555.1 Capra ibex
AAACCTCTTTCTACGACTTCGACTTTGAGGTTATGAAACCGGTGGAGTACACTTCTTAACTGAGTGACCTTTTCTGAGACTACGACCCTCCCTAACCCCCGTCCTCCTCTTCCCTTGCTGTCTCCTACTCTACCGACCTACCGTAGTGGCTGAGCTACCTGCACTCAGACTCACTTGAGGCCCTCAACCACTACCTGTCCCTCCTGACCGCACGACGCTAAGTACCCCAACGTTTCTCAGCCTGTACTGACTCGCTGACTTGACTTGACTTGAACTCAAGAAGTTTTTATTAAGTTCTTTAACTTTTAAATTTTGTGACTATTCAAATCTTGATTTGGTTTTACTAAAAAGAAGACAGGAGGGAAAATACTGAGTCTTGTCATAGTATGTTGTAGGTCCATAAATAATGATGTAACTAACTAAAATTAAGAGACTCCAACTTGGTATATATATATTTAGAAAAGATCTACGTTTGCAGAAAAGATATATATATTTGATTTGTGACCCGAAAGGTCCACCGAGTCAGCATTTCTTAGACGAATCGTTACGTCCTCTGTGTTCAAGTTGGGGTCCCAATCCTTCTATAGGACCTCTTCCCTCACCGTTGGGTGAGGTCTTAAAAACCGATCTTTTAGGGTACCAGTCTCCTCAGGTACCCTAACGTTTTTACAGTCTGTACTGAAGCGTTGATTTGTTATCGTTGTTTGATTTGTGGTCCCGAAACCTGATTGTTCCGGGATCATACAAAGGTACTTTTAGTATCTGTTTCTGTCTTAACGAGAATCTAAACTACAACGTATTTTAACATAAGTCATCTCATAAATTAAGTACTCGTTAGTTAGTATTAAACCTTCTCTGATAAGGACAAGGTGTGCACCCGTACTAAAATCGGTTGAGAAGAAATAACCTTAATAAAAATTTCTCTTTATACATACACATTAGAATTAAAATTTTCCACTGATAGATTTTATAGTATAGGACATATTCTTACAGAAAAGTCAGTGAAAACTCATTGATCATATAAGTTCCCTGGGATTCTTCTTCGTGTTTTCGGATTCAGGGTCAGTGACCGGATTCTCGAATAACACACTATCCTGTTTATTCTGTAAATGATTACTATTCCCACTAAGTTCTGTCAAACTCTCTTTCGGATACTCACCTTTACCATTATTTACGATACTTTCTGGTCTTCTTCCTCTCTAGGACAGTCTGTCACACTAGTTTCGTTAGAACTGTTTACACTGACCCGAACTTGAACTAGACTTTGTTACTTATCCTAAAACTGTCTACCACTCCTCCACTTCACGGTTCGTTACGTCCATTTGTCCTCTCGTCTTCGATACACTTCCGGGTATTTAATTCTTCCTTTAATTGTAGATTTTAGTTTCATCAACTAATTAAATTTGAAATCCTTAAAAAGTTGTTTATTTTGACAAATTTCCTTACACCCGGTCACGATACATAACACTACTGAGTTTGTCTGACTGTATATTAAATTGGATATATAAATTGTGTATCTTGGGTATTCTAAATTCTATCTTAAAAGGTACTACGTAACCTTTTAGGATAAAAAAAAAGGTGAGTTACCGAACCACCATCCCCCACCCCCCTACAAAAAAACTAATACCTTTCCTCGTCCTAGTAACTGAGTAGATTCTTTGTATTCATAATGTATAATTTAAGAAAGGTGTGTTGGAATTTATTCTCTCATTTGTCCGTCAACTGTGATACGGAAGGATAAGGTTTTGGTATACTCGTATAACAAAACTTTGAAAGAGTAGAAAGTAGAAAGAAGGGATTTAAAAAGGATTGATGGTGAGAAAATCCGTCCATAACGATACCTCATGTAATTAATCTCTTACAAACCTTCCTGTACTGAAGAAAGAGTTGTATTTTTTTTTCCAAATGTCTATTTATACGTGAAGTTTCTTTGAAAATTTTTTAGAAGAGAATTTATTGACTTAGAGAAAGAAAAATTGAAATACAGTTCAACTGTAGTTTTCGTATGTTAATAACTTAACAAAGAGGACAAGTCTTGTGAAGTCGACCGTCAGTGATTATGTCAAACAAACTTTCTAAATACTTCGTTTACTTTTTCTAGATAAATCGACTAAAAGAACAGGTTCCTGTTAGACTCCCTCAGAACGGGTCCCTGTTACCCGTCACGGATGTTACAGGTAGATTGGACTCCCGTTCTTTTACTCACACGGGTACGGCTTTATTGGGTAGACATTGGACGACAAAATTAATGACCCTTGACGTCATGTTTATTATGTTTATTGTTACAATCTCGAATTCTTCCCTTATAATAGAATTAACTGGAACCATCTTAAAGAGACAGGATTTTATCTGTTTCATATAGGTAAAAGTGTCCATCATGATTGAGACAAGGTTAATCTTTGAAGTAAAGGACTCATCATTTGTCACAGTCTCAATTTTTCGAATTTTTGTTCAATAAACTGTCTAACTACAAATATTACTATAAATATAAGAAAGACAAGTATTAAAAATTTAAAACATAGAATAGTTAAAACAGAAATCGAATATTTTTGCATACTCATTCGAGGTCCTCAACCACTACCTGTCCCTTCGGACCGTACGACGTCAGGTACCACAGCGTTTCTCAGTCTGTGCTGACTCGTTGACTTGATTTGACTTGACATTTTCTTTTGTCCAGTGATTTACCTTCAGGTCTTCACTTTCAATCGTAGTGTCTGTAGAAAGTGTAGAGACACCCTACAAAAAAGGTGTGTGAGTCCGTAACAATAAGGAGTTCCTTGTTTCCTCATCTCACCGAAGAAACATTTCTCAGTGACTGTCCACTCTAGTTTACACATTTTGGATGTGAATACGTGAAAGTAGTCGACTTCGTAAAACCCCACTTTTACCTAAAAAAAGGAGACAAAGGACACAGTTCGTATTTATTCCGAATTCGCGGATGGTCTCTATACAATGAGAGACAAGTTGTTCACGAATTAGATCATTGTTTCTTGTTGTGTATAGCGTGAAACTTTTACACTCTCGGGTTTCCACTTTGGTGTCCCGAATTTAAGATCACATCTAAACATAAGAATACGGTATAGTCTGATGGAACCTTTTTATACTCTTTATATAAAGAAACCATAAATTTTTAATTTTGTAGTCATTTTATTACTATGAATCTAATATAACTTTGTAGAACTAAACTTTACTTGGACAAAGTTCAAAAATTTTAAACTAGGTTTATCAAGGTAGTAAATACACTAGTAAAGCCACAGGTGAATAGAAGGGACAACATATACACACGAATCAACTCAGACTGAGAAACGGTGGGACACCTGGCATCGGACTCTCCGATGGGACAGGTACCTTAGAAGGTCGTTCTTATGACCTCATCCAACGGTAAAAGAAGAGGTCTCCTAGAAGGGTTGGGTCCCTGACTTGGGTACAGAGGACACGGAGGACGTAACGTCCGTTTAAGAAACGACGACTCGGTGGCCCCTTCGGGTATAAATAGAGGGATGTCGAGAAGGAAGTAACCGAATAAGTCGGGTTTATATGAGTGGTTCGTTCCCGTATAGTACCACTTGTCCACTCTCGGAACGGTAAGTATCAAAACCTTCTGAGTAAGTATCTATACGTTTCTCTATTGATGATATTTCCTTTACTCAGAAAAACAATGTAATCTCGAAGAAGATCATTTCATTACGGTCCGACGTCGTTATGCACTTAACACTTGAAGGTCTACAAGTTCGACCAAAATCTTTTCCGTCTCCTTGGTCTCTAGTTTAACGGTTGTAGACGATCTAGTAATTTTTTGGTTCTCTCAAGGTCTTTTTGTAGATAAAGACGAAATAACTGATACGGTGTCGGAACTGACACACGTAGTGTTATTTGCCACCTTTTAAGACTTTCTCCACCCTTATAGTCTGGTGGACTAGACGGAGAACTCTTTGGACATACGTCCAGTCCTTCGTTGTCAATCTCGACCTGTACCTTGTTGTCTGACCAAGGTTATCCTTTTCCTCATGCAGTTCCCATATATAACAGTGGGACGAATAAATTGAATATCCGTCTCATGTAGTACTCTTTACGACCCGACCTTCTTTGTGTTCGTCCTCAGTTCTAACGGTCCTCTTTATAGTTATTGGAGTCTATACGTCTACTATTGTGGGAATACCGTCTTTCACTTCTCCTTGATTTTTCGGAGAACTACTTTCACTTTCACCTCTCACTCTGTCAACCGAATTTCGAGTTGTAAGTCTTTTGATTCTAGTACCGGAGACCAGGGTAGTGAAGTACCCTTTATCTACCCCTTTGTCACCTTTGTCACAGTCTGAAATAAAACCCCACGAGGTTTTAGTGACGTCTACCACTAACGTCGGTAATTTAATTTTCTGTGAATGAGGAACCTTACTTTCAATACTGGTTGGATCTATCTTATAACTTTTCGTCTCTGTAATGAAACGACTGATTCCAGGCAGATCAGTTCCGATACCAAAAAGGTCACCAGTACATACCTACACTCTCAACCTGACACTTCTTTTGACTCGTGACTTCTTAACTACGAAAACTTGACACCATAACCTCTTCTGAGAACTTTCAGGGAACCTGAAGTTCCTCTAGGTTGGTCAGGTAGGACTTCCTCTAGTCAGGACCCACAAGTAACCTTCCTGACTACGACTTCGACTTTGGGGTTATGAAACCGGTGGAGTACGCTTCTCAACTGAGTGACCTTTTCTGGGACTACGACCCTCGCTAACCCCCGTCTTCCTCTTCCCTTGCTGTCTCCTACTCTACCAACCTAACGTAGCGGCTGAGCTACCTGTACTCAAATTCACTTGAGGCCCTCAACCACTACCTGTCCCTCCGGACCGCACGACGTTAAGCACCCCAGCGTTTCTCAGTCTGTACTGACGCACTGACTTGACTTGACTTGGTTACACATACTTGTATCATCTGAACTTAACACATTCAGGAAAACACCGTCATGACAATACTAGTATTTATATTTATTTTAGTTCCCCAACCCCCGGTGTTGTACTTTTCTTGTTGTTAAAAATACACGAAAGTCTAGAAAATTCACGAAAGTTTTGAGTGGAACACTCAAATACGAAATTTAAAACAAACCTGTGACTAATCTCCCGGACATAAATAAAGATATGCCAATTAAGTGTAATGTTCGTTCTTAATTCTTATAAAAGTGGAATCGGGAAAGAAATGGGAGTTTTATTTGTTAGTTCATATATAAAGAACTAACTAAATTACACATCTTTCGTTTTACGATCGGACATAATGTCTAAGTCCGTATAAAGAGGGAGGTAAGAGTAGTGAGGGATTTTATAATAAGAAAAGACGGAAGTGTAACGAAACGAACATAAAAAAGAGAAGGCACTTCGTGACGAGAAGAAGGGAGACGGAAACCGGTGGACTGACGGTAAACAAAAAGTGGATCAACAACATAGACGAAAGACAACTTTAGAAAACTAAGAAGGGATCAATCCACGGGTGAGAAACCAAGGGTTACGGGAAGACTAATAGAAAATTTCCCCGCAAAAATTTCAATTTAACATTAAGAAACTAATAAAAGGACTTGATTCGACATTTAAAGAACTCTTGTCCTAGGACATACTAACGTTAGTGATCATTTTACCGTCCGTACATTGTTATAACTTAATTTATCTTTAGTTGTATTCTTTATGTTTCACGGTTACTTTAATGTGTTGACAATGAGTTTAATGATACGTATAATGTCCTAAATAATCAAATAGATTTCAGTAAAAGAAAATTTTAGGTTTGTCCTTCGACAAAAAAATTCAACTATGTTTTTAGAAACGGATCGAATCGAAAGGTTACCAAATCATACAGTCTCTTTAATTGAGAGTAACAACGACTTAGAAATTTAACTTTTCGTTTTAATCCTATAAAATGTATAAATATTATGTATTCTACAAGTATTTGTATATTTATTATCACCCAAAAGTGAAAATACATTATGACTGTTAGTACATTATAACGAAAATTAATAACGTTAATCGTAGTCTTCAAAGATTTTTATCCTTGACTCTACTAATCCGTTATTTAGTTTGATTTTATTTTTATTATGTAATATTTGCAAGACGTAAACTCTCAAACCACTAATCAAAAACAAAAGAATCGGAAATTTCCTTTACAAATCTGAATTTCGATTTCTCTTTATTATTAATGAATTTAAGAAGTTATTTAATGAACGTTTCCTTGACAGTGGAAGTAATAATCTCTTAAAAGGAAGAGTCGACCACCTCTCCGTCGATAATGTCCAGGAAACTTCTGGAGACCACCATTTTTCCTTCGTAACAAGCAGAGGACAAAGTCCTAAGTACTTGAATTTAAAGAGAACCACGAGGAAAGACTATAAATTAAAGAGAAAACGTGTCTATATTAATTTTTTGATTGTTTCAAACGGTTCCATACATGAACACAAGATAATGAACTTAGAATTGAAAAAGTTGACATGTTACTCATTTGTTTTTGTGATTCTTGTCGTTTTTGGTTTTGTTAATTAGTGTCACTTCTATCGGATAGTTAACTCTCGAATTTTGAACTTTTAAATCGTCTTTTTCCTTTCCGTTTAAAGAAGAAATCACAAACCACTCATGTCTTTGACCCGACTTTTACTTCCGTCAAAAGGTCAAGTTATATTGTTACGAGACGGTTTGTACTTTTCCTGGTGAATGTTTCACCTCAAAAATTTGAGGTCGACTTATTGGTACACAGTTCGTTCGATATCTTCCCTCGAAATGTACCCTGTGTACTGAAGACATCCAGAAGAACAAAGTTATAAACTCTAGATATTAAGTTGGTGGAAACGTTTGTTTAATTTTAAATATCGAACAGTGACTATACTTAATATGTACTAATATTTGAAATAAATGTACATTTGAATCCGTTTCCCGAAGAGTCACCATTTCTTAGACGGACGGTTACGTCCTCTGTACTCAAACTAGGTACCCAACCCTTCTAGAGGACCTCTTCCTTTACCGTTGGGTGAAGACGTAAGAACGGATCTTTTAAGGTCCCTGTCTCCTCGGACCACCCGATGTCAGACGCCCCGACGTTTTCCTAGTCTGTGTTGGATCACTGATTTGTTGTCGTTTAAATCCGTTTAAGAGTAGAGTCAGTCCCTGAGTCGACAGAGGAACCGTTTTTACTTACCTACGGAGGAAACGTTGGTACTTTTACCAACTGATTTTAAAACTCGTAGTCTACAACTCACGTTACGGTACGAGTAACCCGAACTTTACCCGGATCAAAATTCAATGTAGACATTGTATTAACAAACCAGTACGGTCAATTTAAGGAACTCCAAGTCTATACAACAGACACTAAACCCTCGGTATAGGGTTTTGGACGACTCACGGAATTAAGGAAGATGTTATAGTGGAAGTTTATGCCTTTCAATCACTAACGATAGTTTAATAAAAGTTATATAGTGACTTTAGACAGAAGGACTTTAAAAATAGGTAATTGTATCTGTTGAAAATCTTCTGTTCACAGAAGAGGAAGAAACAAAGTGAAGAAATAAAAATAAATAAATAAAAATAAAAAATTTAAAATTTTAGAAATTAAGAATGTACGCAAGGGTTTGTACTTGGGGGGAGGGTGTCAACAAGGAGGACGACGACGACGACGATTCAGTGAAGTCAGCACAGGCTGAGACACGCTGGGGTATCTGTCTTCGGGTGGTCCGAGGGGACAGGGACCCTAAGAGGTCCGTTCTTGTGACTTCACCCAACGGTAAAGGAAGAGGTTACGTACTTTCACTTTTCACTTTCACTTCAGCGAGTCAGAAAAGAGGATCAATCGATAATTATTTTTAAGGAGCCCAAGAGTAAACTATATTAAAGTTCAAAAGAATGACAAGAGTATTAGAGGTCATCCGACTATATTTAAATTTAAATATTAGAGGTCATCCGACTATATTTAAATTTTAACTCGTGTCTCGTTCTTTTTTCTAATGATGTCAATCACTTTCCGGTACTCGAAAGAAGAGACTATCTAAGTTTTGAAGTAGATGACCCTTACTAGGTCGGTTTTACTCTTCTTTTTCCTTATCTTTATTTATTGGAAAGTTTTAAGTAAAGTCGGAGTGTAATGTTGACTTATTTAGAGGATACATCCCTGGGGTAAAAGTTTCCTTGTTGAACCCAGTATGTAAGTTTTACTTAAAAGTCCAAGTGGAGTGTGTAACAGTCACCGCATCCTTTGAAGAACATTTGAGTAAAAATGTCTTTTGATTTAAAGGGTTCCAAAATGACTAAATGATCAAAGGTCACTTACTTTTCCAATATAAACGATAGAGACGGATGTCACAAAGGGAATATAACGTTGTAAAATGATAGCTATAGATACAAAGTACACATAAAAAAAAGAAATAAAGTGATAATAAATGTATCTTCAGGAGACAGTTCGATTTAGGATGTGCCATTGAAGTATTATTATTAAACTATTATGTCTATAACAATCACTTACCTTTTAATATCTTGTCTCCACTTTTCTCCTAATATTTTATTCTAATATCTGTTTTACACAGTATCAGGTCTTTTCCGGAGACCAATCAAGGTTTTCTTATAAATCCGGAAGACCCTTTCTAAGGGACAGGTATACGACAAAGGTTTTCTATTGGTAAACCACGGTGTAATTATTCCTTATTTTTTATCCGAAGACTTTCCTGATTATTTTTTAATTTAGTTATATTTGTAATTTTTGGAAGTACGCCCCATTCTTGGTCTATTGGTTGTAATACTAATTCTGAGACAGAAAACGAAGTGATACCCCTTCTGTTCTCTATGTCTTATCTCGAACATATCTTTTGGGTCAAAGTTTTTTATTTAAAAGACGTAAAGTCAGGGGAATAAACAGTATTTGTGGAATGGAACTCCTCAAAGATAGTCCCAATTTTATCCGATGTTTACTATTTAGAATCTTATACGTACAGAGTTTAAACATATACTCTTTATTTATAATAAATTAAATCTGGTTTATTAATATTCTGGTCTGTCTAAAAAAAAATTCATCTTTTATCTTCTCAATTTTTTAACAGTAATAAATTGATGTATATAAGGGAGTTCTAACGGTAAAATAACATGTCTCTAATGGAAAAGGTGTTCACTTTACTAAGTCTTTACTTATGTCTTTAAATTGTTAATAATATATCTATAGTTACAACTTTTATACAATAAAGTTTTAAATCCCCAAAATTATTTTTGACAAAGACAATTGTACAGGATGAGGGTTTTGTCCCACCGCTCCTTCCAAGAAGAGACTATCGAGTCTGGAATTTCTTAGGCGAACGTTACACCCTCTGGAGTTAAGTTAGGGACACAACCCTTCTAGGGGACCTCTTCACTTGTCGATGAGTGAGGTCATAAGACCGAACCTCTTAAGGTACCTGTCTCCTCGGACCGTCCGATGTCAGGTATCCCAGCGATTCTCAACCTGTGTTACTCATTGAAAGTGAAGGATTGTTTTTTTTTTTTTTTTTTTTTTTTTGAACTGATTCGACATGTATATATATTTCTAATGAGAAACCTCTGACTATACTCGTAATTTCAGTTTAAAATAAATACCAAAGTCGAGAGTCGTAGTACTAAACAGATTAATATAGATTATTTTTGTTAAGTGTAACATATTATCCACGATTTTAACAAACGACATTGTGATCTCTAACTTTAAATAATCTGATACAAAATCTTTATATGTACACAGTAAGTGATCCGGACTTGAAGAAGTCATCTTATGATACTAAGTCAAGTTAAGTCAGTGAGTCAGCACAGGCTGAGTAACGCTGGGGTACTTAACGTCGTGTGGTCCGGAGGGACAGGTAGTGGTTGAGGGCCTCAAGTGAGTCTAAGTGTAGGTAGCTCAGTCTCCACGGTAGGTCGGTAAAGTAGGAGCCAGCAGGGGAAGAGAAAGACGGGGGTTTGGGAGGGTCGTAGTCTCAGAAAAGTTTACTCAGTTGAGAAGTGTACTCCACCGGTTTCATAACCTCAAAGTCGAAGTCGTAGTAAGGGAGGTTTCTTTAGGATCCCGACTAGAGGAAGTCTTACCTGACCAACCTAGAGGAACGTCAGGTTCCTTGAGAGTTCTCAGAAGAGGTTGTGGTGTCAAGTTTTCGTAGTTAAGAAGCCGGGAGTCGGAAGAAGTGTCAGGTTGAGAGTGTAGGTATGTACTGGTGACCTTTTTGGTATCGGAACTAATCTACCTGGAATCAACCGTTTCATTACAGAGACGAAAACTTATACGATAGATCCAACTAGTACTGAAAAGAAGGTTCCTCATTCTCAGAATTAAAGTACCGACGTTAGTGGTAGACGTCACTAAAACCTCGAGTTTTTTTATTTCAGACTGTAACAAAGGTGACAAAGGAGTAGATAAAGGGTACTTCACTACCCTAGTCTACGGTACTAGAAGTAAAAGACTTATAACTCGATCTTCGGTTGAAAAAGTGAAAGGAGAAAGTGAAAGTAGTTCTCCGAAAAATCTAGGAGAAGTGAAAGACGGTATTCCCACCACAGTAGACGTATAGACTCCAATAACTATAAAGAGGACCTTTAGAACTAAGGTCGAACACGAAGAAGGTCGGGTCGTAAAGAGTACTACATGAGACGTATATTCAATTTATTCGTCCCACTGTTATATGTCGGAACTGTATGAGGAAAAGGATAAACCTTGGTCAGACAACAAGGTACAGGTCAAGATTGACAACGAAGGACTGGACATAT
>SJYO01037955.1:26439658-26490240 GCA_006410555.1 Capra ibex
TGCACCCGGGGGTCCCCGTTAGTGCACCCGGGGGTCCCCGTTAGTGTACCCGGGGGTCCCCGTTCGTGCAACCGGTGGACCCCTTTAGAGCACCCGGGGGTCCCCGTTAGTGCACCCGGTGGACCCCTTTAGAGAACCCGGGGGTACCTTTTAGTGTACCCGGGGGTCCCCGTTAGTGCAACCGGGGGTCCCCTTTAGTGCACCCGGGGGTCCCCTTTAGTGCACCCGGGGGTCCCCTTTAGTGCACCCGGGGGTCCCCTTTAGTGCACCCGGGGGTCCCCGTTAGTGCACCCGGGGGTCCCCTTTAGTGCACCCGGGAGTCCCCGATAGTGCACCCGGGGGTCCCCTTTAGTGCACCCGCTGGACCCCTTTAGTGCACCCGGGGGTCCCCGTTAAAGCACCCGGTGGATACCTTTAGTGCACCCGGGGGTCCCCTTTAGTACACCCGGGGGTCCCCGTTAGTGCACCAGGGGTCCCCTTTAGTGCACCCGGGGGTCCCCTTTCGTGCACCCGGGGGTCCCCGTTAGTGTACCCGGTGGACCCCTTTAGTGCACCCGGGGCTCCCCTTTAGTGCACCCGGTTGACCGCTTTTATGCACCCGGGGGTCCTCGTTAGTGCACCCGGGGGTCCCCGTTAGTGCACCCGGCGGTCCCCTTTAGTGCACCAGGGGGTCCCCGTTAGTGCACCCGGGGGTCCCCTTTAGTGCACCAGGGGGTCCCCGTTAGTGCACCCGGGGGTCCCCTTTATTGCACCCGGTGGACCCCTTTAGTGCNACCTCAAAGTCGAAGTCGTAGTAAGGGAGGTTTCTTTAGGATCCCGACTAGAGGAAGTCTTACCTGACCAACCTAGAGGAACGTCAGGTTCCCTGAGAGTTCTCAGAAGAGGTTGTGGTGTCAAGTTTTCGTAGTTAAGAAGCCGCGAGTCGGAAGAAGTGTCAGGTTGAGAGTGTAGGTATGTACTGGTGACCTTTTTGGTATCGGAACTAATCTACCTGGAATCAACCGTTTCATTACAGAGACGAAAACTTATATGATAGATCCAACTAGTACTAAAAAGAAGGTTCCTCATTCTCAGAATTAAAGTACCGACGTTAGTGGTAGACGTCACTAAAACCTCGAGTTTTTTTATTTCAGACTGTAACAAAGGTGACAAAGGAGTAGATAAAGGGTACTTCACTACCCTAGTCTACGGTACTAGAAGTAAAAGACTTATAACTCGATCTTCGGTTGAAAAAGTGAAAGGAGAAAGTGAAAGTAGTTCTCCGAAAAATCTAGGAGAAGTGAAAGACGGTATTCCCACCACAGTAGACGTATAGACTCCACTAACTATAAAGAGGACCTTTAGAACTAAGGTCGAACACGAAGAAGGTCGGGTCGTAAAGAGTACTACATGAGACGTATATTCAATTTATTCGTCCCACTGTTATATGTCGGAACTGCAGAAGGAAAAGGCTAAACCTTGGTCAGACAACAGGGTACAGGTCAAGATTGACAACGAAGGACTGGACGTATGTCTAAAGAGTTCTCCATCCAGTCCACCAGACCATAAGGGTAGAGAACTTCTTAAAAGGTGTCAAATAACACTAGGTGTGTCAGTTTCCGAAACCGTATCAGTTATTTCGTCTTTATCTACAAAAAGACCTTGAGAACGAAAAAGGTACTAGGTCGTCTACAACCGTTAAACTAGAGACCAAGGAGACGGAAAAGATTTTGGTCGAACTTGTAGTCCCTCAAGTGCCAAGTGTATAACAACTTCGGACCGAACCCCTTAAAACTCGTAAAGAAATGATCGTACACTCTACTCACGTTAACACGCCATCAGACTCGTAAAAAACCGTAACGTAAAGAAACCCTAACCTTACTTTTGACTGGAAAAGGTCAGGACACCGGTGACGACTCAAAAGGTCTAAACGACTGTATAACTCACGTCGTGAAAGTGTCGTACTAGAAGGTCCTAAACTTTGTCGAGTTGACCTTAAGGTAGTGGAGGTGATGGAAACAAGTATCACTACGAAAGATTCCGGGTGAACTGAAGTGTAAGGTCCTACAGACCGAGATCTACTCACTAGTGTGGTAGCACTAATTACCCAGCACTTCTAGAAAAAACATGTCAAGAAGACACATAAGAACGGTGGAGAAGAATTATAGAAGACGAAGACAATCCAGGTATGGTAAAGACAGGAAATAACTCGGGTAGAAACGTACTTTACAAGGGAACCATAGAGATTAAAAGAACTTCTCTAGAGATCAGCAAGTGTAAGACAAGAAAAGGAGATAAAGAAACGTAACTAACGACTTCTTCCGAAAGAATAGAGAAGAACGATAAGAAACCTTGAGACGTAAGTCTACGAGTATAGAAAGGAAAAGAGGAAACGAAAAGTGAAGGGAAGAAAAGTGTCGATAAACATTCCGGAGGGGTCTGTCGGTAAAACGAAAAAACGTAAACAAAAGGTACCCCTACCAGAACTAGGGACAGAGGAGATGTTACAGTGCTTGGAGTAAGGTATCAATCGTGGGAGATTAGGTTTATTAGTACAATAGGTATACACATGGATAGACCCCTCCTTCAATAATATGAAAAGAGTCATGAGTTTTAACAGAGATAATTTCATTAATCTGTACCTATAAAGATTATGTACTTATTTGGTCTTATTTGTACTACGATAAACTCTTTTTTTATTTATTTTTCGTTCTAAATTTCTTTACATTATAAAATTTATATCTTTTTTTAGTGGGAAATTAAGACTTTATGTGAAATTTATTTGTATTATCTTTTTAGAGTATCTCAACCGTTTTATTGATATTAGAATTAAAAGTTTACTCTTTTACCTTCAAGTCTCTTCAACCCACATATTAGTGTCTAGTGTGAGAATTGTTCTCCGTCCCGACCTTGATCGTGGGTCCAGAAGTCCAAGGTTTTAGTAATCTAACATGAAGTCTCTTTTTAAGTGTCATTCGATGATATCTGTACAACTTTTGTTTCGTGTCCAGAGTCTTAGGAACAACGACGTATCAGAGGTATACAGGACAACTTTATTAAATCATTCGAAGTACCGAAGGTCGTTGGAGTATTGTCCAATTTGTAAACGTTGGGAAAAGCAGGAGAAAAGTTATAAATCGAAGTATAACTTCTCTTTCGTGGGTTTTCTTAAAGGGACCAGTACCTCTATTAGATGTAGAGGTAATAGCTTTACTATCGGTTATGGGTGGTACCCTAATAACTTTTGAACTTTACACCGATTATACTGACTCTACGACTTAAAAAAAAACAAAATAAACTAAAATTGACTAAAATTAAATTTTACGGTGAACACCAACTACCGATGGTATAACATTTTACGTCCATATTTATTATATCACAACATCGAGATACAAAACTCTGGACAAAGAAGATTACATATTGTTACTTTCTACGGTTCAAAAATTTTCCCTTTAATTTTCTTTGTCAACTCTAGACTTTATTCTGTTGGTAGAGACATCGTATCTATACCTCAGTTTTGTGTTGGTATCCGGTCACTTCACTCTCAGACACTCTTCAGTTCCGGTAACCCTTAAGGGTTGAGTCTTTCATACTTTTCGAACTTCACTAGGTGAAACCGAATCCGTTAATTCATTCGAAGTAGGATGAGTTCTAAATCGGTGAACAGAGTTAGACACTGGTTTGAAACGGGTTCCAATTTCGAATCAAATTCGTTCCTTTCATCTTCGTTCGTCGGATCTCCTGTCCAATACCCGATATAATAGTAGATCGAATCACTGATCTGTAAGGTGAAAGGAACTTAGAGACTCCTTGTCTCGGGGATACAGTGTTTGTGTTCTGATCAAGTCCAACCTCTCGAAACCATTCAAACCTACCCTTTTTTTAACGTCGTGACGGTTATTCTTCCCCCATTTTCGTCCACTCCATCTTATTTTAGAAAGTGAGTTATATTCGGACACTTACTACTTATCCGTCTGTCAGATGTTGGAATTTTTGTATCGGCTATTGTAAATGAGATCTATTTTACTTTTGTTCCGTTAGACTTTTATAAAAAATTTTATGATTATGAATACAAATCGTATAAATAGTTCGTGTTCCTTCTCTATTATGAACAATTTTGTTTGTTCTTTAATACTTTGGTTGTATTTCTTTAATCCGTTCTTACCCATTCAAATTTCTTGTTTTGTCTTTAAGATTCTTTACTATTTTATTTAAGTAACTTTGACCTTTGAATTTTATTCCAGTTGGGGTCAAACTTCATAATATTTCTCTTTTAACTATTTAAATTTCTACTATATCTTTTTAAGTAGGTTTTACATCTGTTGTTTCTATTGTTTTATCTTTTAAAATTTCGGTCCAATTTCTAATAACGAACCTTCAGAGGTCGTATGCGTATTACCATTAAGGTCTTTTATTTCTTGTTTCATTTTTGTATTTTACGTATTCAATTTTTTTTTAGTCATTTGTGTTTCAGATCGAACTACGAACGAGATTATATAAGGAATTTTTACTACACCCTTCAGATTTTCACTGCTAACTGTTTATTAGAGGTTCTCATATTATTGGCTATTTATCATCATTGATTTCTGAGAACTCTCAGGGAACCTGACGTTCCTCTAGGTTGGTCAGGTAAGACTTCCTCTAGTCAGGACCCACAAGAAAGCTTCCTTGCTACGACTTCGACTTTGAGGTCATGAAACCGGTGGAGTACGCTTCTCAACTGAGTAAACTTTTCTGAGACTACGACCCTCCCTAACCCCCGTCCTCCTCTGCCCCTGTTGTCTCCTACTCTACCGACCTACCGTAGTGACTGAACTACCTGCACTCAAACTCACTTGAGGCCCTCAACCACTACCTGTCCCTCCAAACCGTACGACGTTAAGTACCCCAACGTTTCTCGGTCTGTGTTGACTTGCTGACTTGACTTGACTTGACTTGGATTATTTTTACCTTATTATTCGTTTTTAATAATTATTTTCTTTAAGTATATTACTTTATTATTTTCTTGTGACCCTCTTATATTATTAGTGAATGTATATTTGTATATTAATACAACAGAATTTTATACATTTAACACCTTTATTCTATAACTAATTTTTAAGTGTTTATAACTATATTAACCTCTAAATTAGATAAAGAAAGTATACACCGATCTAACTCAGTTAATGAGTATTGTTTGTCCTAAATTCCTTGTATTATATGATTTATTATGTCTGTAATTAACTCTTAGTATAGGTTATTTATTATTAGAAAAGTTCGAATAGACTTTGTAAAAGTTATAAACCAACATAATAATTTTCTACTGAAAATAAACAAATATTTAATGGTTTTCTTTTTGAGATCGAACCAGAAAAGAAACGAGTCAGATATTTATTTTGTTTTTGAGAAGTCTGTTTATTATGACGAGAAGAGACGTCTATGACCGAAAACCGAAAAAAAAAAAAAGGGGAGGTAATCCTTTATGATTGACTGAAAACTTGTGATTCTCCTTTGATGAAGATAAAACTTCTACATATTTCCCTTTTTTCTTATAGAACGTCCCATTTTAAGAATAATGTTTAATCCACGACAAGATTATTTTAGGTATCAGCCTTCATAGTCATTGTAAAGTAACTATCAGAGTAAAGACAAGATCGTTTATTTCCTGTTTCCATTTAAGACTACCACTCTTTGTAGGTCGGAGAAGATCGGTAGATGTTTGATCGGGGTCAAGGGGAGTTCGTATGAATCTAAGAAGGAGTATTGGTCATACACTTATACAACGGTTTTATTGGTTCTCAAAAGTAATAGTGGGTTTGGACACAATCGTTAACGGTTACGGTTATAAGAAATTCTGTGCTGAGCAGCACTACTTTCAATGGTATCGGAACTAAGACTAACCGACCACAGACCAACCAACCGTCTAGAAAAGTGGTTTTGTTGGGTACAACCCTTGTATTCAACAGATGTCAATATGTACTAACCATGTTTTTATTTTAAAATCACGTTCAAAACGGGGAAGGTGCAAAGTAAGAACATATTCGTTTTCTACGTAATTGACGGGAATTAAATAATTATTAGGGAGATACAAATAAAGACAAACGTCTATATTAGTGTACAGCTTTAACCGACTACGATATAACTATGTCTTCTTAGATAGATTTCGAACGATTGAAAAATTAAAAAAAATTAATGAGCACATATCTCCCTATGTGTATATTGGATATAACACCGAACAAACAAACAATAAAATCAGTACTTCAGTACAGACTGAGAAAACGTTAGGGGTACCTGTTATCGGGTGGTCTGAAAGGACAGGGACCTAAAAGGGTCCGTTCTTATGACCTCGTCCAACGGTAAGGGAAGAGATCATCTGGAAGGGTTGGAGGAATAGTTTGGGCGTAGAGGACGAACCGTTCCCTTAAGAAATGGCGACTGGGTGGTCCCTTCGGACCGAACGAATAATGGAAATATAATTTTATAAAACGATTCAGTCACACGTGTGGAAATATAGATTAATATAAAAGTAAAATTAGTATAACTCCTGGGTTAGTTAAATTTTAGACGATTTTTAAGATTTATTCGTAGTCTTGTAACATGTTAATATCGTGTTAAACGTATTGTTATAACCCGTTATTTATTCAACTATTCATATATAAAGAGATTCCTAAACGAAGATCTAAACCTAAACGGAACGTGATAAAAGGGTACACGTCCTCAGAAGACCGACGTGGCGTCAAGGCCACTCAACAGAGGGAGATGAATGAGAATTTAAGGGAAGGAGAGGCGGAACATCGTACAGTTTTGGTTATTGGACAGTACACACCGTAGAAATCTGGTACTGCTCGTGAGTCATGACGACAGACTTAACGGACGACACAAATGAGTCCTCCGGACAGGAGGAGGTGTTGGACGTTACAGTGGGTGGGGAACGACCGAAGACAATTTTAGACAGGACCTAGTAACAAGTCGACGACCCCATCACGACAGATGAACGGTCTGGATTCGTTTGGGTTTTTGGGGACTCTCGGTCAAGACTGTCTACACGTCTTCAATAAGTTAGACGTAATAGTCCCTTTTGTCGTTTCCTCTCTGTAAAAAAAGAATAACAGAAAATTTTTTTGACCAAAAATAAAAGTCTTTACAGAGGACATAGGAGGAGGAGACGGGTCTTCGTCACAAGTCATTTCTTATTCTTCTTTCTCTTACTCCGACTCTTCCTCCTCCTTAGTCCCTACCTCCTCTTTCTTCTCTTTGTTCCCTTCTTCTTTACTTTTCCTTCACACTGTAATTTCTGACAATACTCTCTATTTGAGTATCTCCCTCTCAAAAAAGACTTTTTCTACAATCTGCAGTTGAACCTTAACTTTAAAGGGAAAACGTATAAATCACTTACTAGGACGAGATGATCTCCTTCGTTTGCCCTCTACTCTACAGTATTAAAAGGGGTTCGTCGAGCCTCTCGAACGTAACAAATAAGTACTAAATAACTACTTTCCTAGTTATCGTGAAAGGGTCAAAGTTCGATAATAAAGATGTTTATTGTCACATTGGAACGAACGTAAGTCTCGGGGTCTGTGTTTTCCTTCACGTCAAGTAGTTAGATGGAAAGTAACTGTAGGACAGGTCCTGACCAGTAAAACACCTGTCTAACGTCTCGGTCACTCCCTTGCTTAACCAAAGGTGATACGAAAAACCACCTCGAATGAGGAGTCTACTGCTATAAGTCAGAGTATGTAATCGTTTCGATATTAGTGTGTGTGAAAATTCAAATACATTAAAAACGGTAAATCAATTTCAAGTCAAGTCAAGTCAAGTCAGCGAGTGAGCACAGGTTGAGACACTGGGGTACTTAGCGTCGTACGGTCCGGAGGGACAGGTAGTGGTTGAGGGCCTCAAGCGAGTCTAAGTGCAGGTAGCTCAGTCACTACGGTAGGTCGGTAGAGTAGGAATTTCAATGTAACGACATATGTATTAAAAGGTCTATTACTAAAAAATTTAACCCATAACTACTTACCTGAAGGGTTCTTCGTGGTCACGATTTCTTGGGGAACGTTTACGATCTTTACATTCCCTGTGTCAAAGGTGGGTACCCAACCCTTCTAGGGGACCTCCTCCCGTACCGTTGGGCGAGGTCATAAGAAGGGACCTTTTAGGGTGCCTCTTTCCTCACTCTGTGTCAGGTACCCCAACGTTTCTCAACCTGTACTGACTTCGTTGACTCGTACGTCCTTAAATACTTATAACGCTAGAATCATGGGACTGGTCCCTATCTTGGGTCCGGGTACCGTCACTTACACACCTCAGGATTAGTACCTGGCGTTCTCTTAAGGGTTATTTACAGGTGAAATTTTCATGATTTAGTAATTATAGATTAAATTGAAGAGATTTGTTATCTCGAGATGGAAGTCGGTATTCTTAACAACAGTTAAAGGTAATGGTAGAGACCTTTTACGGTGACTCGAAGTAGACTCTTTTGAAACAAATGTTGAAATAACTATCCCAAATAAAAGGATTCCTATGTAACTTAGTACCTCTTTACGTTGTACAGTCACTATTTACGTTTCGACGGATTTTTAGTTACTTTCCGATCTCCAAGAAATTGACACATAGGTATCTCTTTAGTCCCTTACTTAATACCCTATATTTTGGTTACATTATAAGACGTCTATAAATTTTGACATAGAGACTCTTTAAATATTATTATATCTCTTTATACCGCACATGACCGTTTTCCTTTTGATTTATCTTAAACTATAACGGATATATGTCGATACTTTTAGGGATTTCCACTTGGATCTATTTTGAAATCTTCTTTTATACGATTTCCAATTTTCTTGATGAAACTTATTATTGTAAATTTCACCCTAAAAAAAGAGTAAAGAAGAAAAACATAAAAGATTTAAAATAGATTATTCTTTCCTTTTGTAAAAAGTTTACACATCAGTCAGCGAGTCAGTACAGGTTGAGAAACGTTGGGGTGTTTAAGATTGGACAGGCCGAGGAGACAGGTACCCAAAAAGGTTCGTTCTTATGACCCTACCCAACGGTAAACGAAGAGGCCCCTAGAAGGTCTGGGTTCGTAACTTGGGGACAGAGGACCTAGAGGACATGGTCGTCCACCTAAGAAATGGTGACATGGTGGACCCTTCGGGGTAATTTAGGGGTAAATTTACTCTTTGATCAAAAGAAGAAGAAAGAAAGTCGACCTAGAGGGTCCTCTTGAAATGACGAAACATTATCACTGTAAAAGACTAGGCTCTTTCTTGGAGTGTTTTATCCCTTCGTTTAAATTTTTAGTTTCAAGTTAACAAACTTTCATTAGATACTAAAACTTAAAAAGTGGTCATTAAATTCGATTGTATTATTTTTCATTTTGAACCTTCAGGACAGTAAAACATAAATTTACGTTGTCCCACTTGACGTACACACGTCGTACTTAACAATGAAACTTTTAGTAAAAAAAGGGTTTCACTGTTTGATGGTTTACTTTTTCTTCTTTACAAACACTTTTTTCATTAAAGGTTATAACGATCTATCTTTATATTGTCCAAATCGATTAGTTCCTGATTTGTTCCTTAGTAAACATACAAATTACTTAGTGTATCCCTTATTCAATAAATATCTTGACACGAATCGACATAAACAATTTAAAGTAAACATAATTTTTTATTTTTGTAATTTTATCTATCAATAACGAAAAATTTTAAATAAGAAACGAATTAATAGTGATAAACTCTCTAATGGGAAATTTAGTACAGAAATCTAGAAGAAGACCATCTAGTAAACTAGAGATTATAGTGTCTCGAGAATTAAATTTGTCGAGTCTTTATTATATCGTATTAAAAGATGATAAAAATTAGACAAA
The DNA here is from genome assembly GCA_006410555.1 of Capra ibex. Taxonomy (NCBI): domain Eukaryota; kingdom Metazoa; phylum Chordata; class Mammalia; order Artiodactyla; family Bovidae; genus Capra; species Capra ibex. The sequence continues at coordinate 26,449,485 of SJYO01037955.1, forward strand.
ATCGGTAAAGACTATAAGTACTGGTATTGAATGTTAAAAAAATTTTTTTTTCGTTATAGTTATTATTTTGCTGATTGTCTGGTATATGGTTAAGATTTATCCTATGTTTCTAAAAGACCCTATTGTTTCTAATCTCACTTAAAAGGTTTATCAACTGAGTCAATTACCGGATAAAGTTTCATGATCTGTTTAAGTTATGTTTAGTACCAATAAAGTATACTGTTTCGATCTCTTCGTGAAAGTCTTTTTTCGTTTAAAGGGTACTTGACTTACACCGTGTAGAACCGGTCAAAACACTACACACGTACGTAAGCACAGCAACGTCAGTACAGACTGAGAAAGGTTGAGATACCTGACATCGGGGGGTCCGAGGAGACAGGTAACTCAAGGGGTCCGTTCTTATGACCTCACCCAACGGTACGGAAGGAGGGTCACAAGAAGGACTGGGTCCCTACCTTGGGTGTAGAGAAGACAGAGGACGTAACCGTCCACATATTGATTGTGGTGGACCCTTCGTGGGGCTAACGGTAAAGGAAGAGATCCCTTAGAAGGGCTGGGTCCCCAACTTGAGTCCAGAGGGTGTAACATCTGTCTGCGAAATGGCAGATTCGGTGGTCCCTTTGGGGATAAAAAACTATCTCTGATGGTTTTTTCCTCCTTAATATAGAATAAAAATAAACTTTTGGATCTCAATAAATTCATAATTCTATATAAACAAACTAAATAAATTTCTGTCCGGATCCTATTCCCCATACGATATTTTATGAATCATACACCGGATAATGTTAAATAGATGACTATAAGAAATACTGTAGACTTTTGTTTTATAATGATAGTGTTGATACAGACCCCTATTATGATTAAACATACATTAAAGTAAAGAATATTACTGGATTTCAGAGTAAAAGAAAGAGGAGGAGTTACAGGATCTAAAAGACCAGTTTACGACAGAGTCTTTATATATGTATAAATCAGTCTTTTTGTGGTTAAGTGAGGTTTCCTTTTATGTGACAAAATACACACACACACGACCCTATACTCAGCTCCAACCCCCTCGTCTTTCTTTTTACCCTCTCTTTCGATCCATAGACTATCTAAATTTGATATTCTTTACACCCGAAGGGTCCACCGTGATTACCACTTCTTGGACGCACGATCGCGTCCTCTGTATTCCCTGCGTCCAAGTCAGGGACCCAACAGTCTTTCTAGGGACTTCGTTCCTAACCGTTGGGTGAGGTCACAAGAACGGACCGTCTCCTTGGACCGTCATCTCAGGAATCCTAGTGCTTCTCAATCTGTACTGACTTCGTTGAATCGTGTCGTGTCGTCTACTTAAGGAGTTGAAAGGAACAGACTCATTGAGTCTGACAATGAGTCAGAAAGGACTAAGTCAGACTCATTGAGTCTGACAATTATGAAAGGAATAGACTCATTGATTCTGACGAGACTCATTGTCCCCAAGGAATTCTTGAAGGATCTTCTAAAGGTATGACTAACACTCCTTTATATAAAACCCGAGGTTTTAGTGACGTTTACCACTGACGTCTTTAATTTCTGTGAATGAGGAACCTTCTTTTCAATAATGGTTGGATCTATCGTATAATCTTTCGTTGTAATGAAACGGTTGTTTCCAGGAAGATCAGTTCCGATACCAAAAAGGTTACCAGTACACACCAACACTCTCAACCTGATGTTTCTTTCGACTCGTGGTTTCTTAACTACGAAAACTTGACGCCACAACCTCTTCTGAGAACTCTCAGGGAACTTGACATTCCTCTAGGTTGGTCAGGCAGGATTTCCTTTAATCAGGACCTTTTTTAATCAGTAACCTTTCTGACTACAACTTCGACTTTGAGGTTATGAAACCGGTGAACTACGCTTCCCGACTGAGTAAACTTTTCTGGGACTACGACCCTTTCTAACTTCCGTCCTCCTCTTCCCCTACTAGTGTCCTACTCTACAAACCTACCGTAGTGACTGAGTTACCTATACTTAAATCCATTTGAGACCCTCAACCACTACCTGTCCCTCCGGACCGTACGACGTCAGGTATCCTAGTGTTTCTCAACCTGTGTTTACTCGTTGACTTGACTTGACTTGACGTACACAACGAAGGAAGACTTCGACACCGACGATCCGTCCTATACTTTTCGTACATATCATTTTGACTTCTGACGTTCCTTTATAAAGTTTTTGGGAACTTTTATAAAATTGTTCGAAACCTAGTCTCATTAATCAATTAGACATAGTAATCCGAACGAAACTACCAAGTCTCGAGTGTCAGATCCTTAGAAGTAAAATCTGTATTTATTAGTAAAAAGAAAAACTCATATCGATAATTTCCTCTAACTGGAGTATCTAAAGATTGACACTCTACCCAAGGTCTTCAACAAAATGGTTTGTGTGTGTAAGACCTATATGGAATAAACGTCTACCAGACGGAGAATAGGATTTTGTCTTTATGTCTGTTATATTAACCCTTTCAAAAAAACTTTATTACGTCATTTTGTATGTCTCGATCTGGATTTGTAGAATGATTGCCCGTGTATAATCCATAAGGGTTTACACTTTAGGAACAGGTAATACTGTTACACCTGCGGAAATCTCACCCTCTAACTCTGTGACCTATTCCTTTTCAATCCTTCATTACTCCACCGTTATTTAGGTGACCGCACCAATCGGTACATCAGTTTAACTCAACGAGGTTGATTCCTAACAGGGTGTTACAGAGTCCCTAAATACTCAAGAAACTCTTAAAAGTCTAAAATGAAAAAGTAAATTTCTATTCGGAATTTTGATTAAACCTGTCTTAATTTCAATTTGAAAGGACCACCGAGTCCGCCATTTCTTAGACGGACGTTATACCCTCTGTGTCCAAACTAGGGACCCAGTCTTTCTAGGGGACCTCTTCTTTTACCGTTAGGTGAGGTCATAAGAACGGACCCTTTAGGGTACCTGTCTCTTCGGACCACCGATGTCCGGTACCTCAACGTTTCTTAACCTGTACTGACTCGTTGATTGTGAACCTCGGGTTCCATTTGGTGAAAAAGTCACTGAAAAAGTCGGAAATGGAAAAGTTCAGTCGTAAAGAGTTTGACCACTTGGAACCTTTAAAATCCCTGATTATTTTTTTACGGATTAATCAGTGTACTCCGGACACTCAGAGTTTAAAAGGACTAGTAGTCTCCGTAATTTATGCACAAAGGGTCGGGAAGGGAATCTTTCAGTCGTCAGAGTCATCCCTGACTTCTTACAGTTTACTATCCTAACGGGGTCCATTAAAAATAGTGGACCGTTCAGACCGAATATGACGTAATTTCCTTTAACCGAGGGTGCAAATTTCGAGTCTTCTCACATACGAAATCCAGTCTCCGTTTTTCTCTCCAAACAAACAGAGGTTTCGAGGATTATAAAATACTGTTCCTTATCCTGGGGTAATGGTGGGTGGAGGTTTGAGGTAGATCGTGGCAATTGTCGATTGGTTTAAGTCAATTCACATTGTAAGTCGTATCACGACCAAAAGACTTAATAACAGAAGAGTTCACCGAGTCACCATCTTTTAGACGGACGGTCACGTCTTCGACGTCCTCTATACCCAAACTAGGAACCAACACTTCTAGGGGACTTCTTCCTTTAACGTTGGGTGAGGTCATAAGAATGGACCTTTTAAAGTACCAGTCTCCTCGGACCGTCCGATATCAGGTCCCCCAGTGTTTCTCAACCTGTGCTGAATCACTGAGTCGGTTATGCGTAGGTTTACTTTGGTTGTGAGAAGAGACACTGTGTTGTTAAACGTTAAGATAGGAGTAATAGGACTGAAAGAAGTAGATATATCTTGACAGAACGAAGACATATTTTTTTCAACTTCTACGTCAATCATTTGATTTGATAAACTTAAAATCCTGGGGAAACCTTTAAATACGTATGTTATCTTTCGTATAAACTTAAACTGTTGTGAAATTTTTTTAGTCTCCTGAAGAACGTGATTACACTTTCGTCCGGGAAATCGTAGTTAGTTTCGTTTCCTTATTAAAGAAAAAGAACTACGATTAAGTGAGACCTCAGCACGAAGACTCTGAATCGACTTCCTAAAATTTTCTGAACCCCTTTTATACAGTACTTTACCTAGGTAAAATTTATAGTGTCCCTGAACGACCGAATAAGGAACGACCGTGATCTTACGAGAGTTAGTTGTCAAATTTCCGGTTGTCTCGAGTGATTAGGGGTGACTGTTGAAAATAAAAAGAACGAACAAATAAAAATAACTCCATATCAACTAAATATTCCAACAATCGAGGATAATGTGTCGTTTCACTGAGTCAATATGTATATATATATATATATGTAAAAATTTTATAAGAAAAGGTAATACAAAATGGTATCCTAAAAAAATTTAACTTTCTATTAAAAAAATTTACCTTCTATTGACGAAATGTTACACACAACCAGAGACGACACCTTGTTCCACTTAACCGATATTCATATATATATACCCCAGGGGAACACCGAGTTGACCATTTCTTAGACGGACGTCAAATCCTCTGGACCCAAGTTAGGGACCTAACCCTTCTAGGGGACCTCATCCCTTGCCGATGGGTGAGGTCATAAGACCGGACCTCTTAAGGTACCTGACATATCAGGTACCCTAACGTTTCTCAGTCTGTGCTGACTCACTGAAAGTGAAAGTGTGAAAGTAAAGTGAAAAGTATATATATATATATATAGGGGAGGGAGAACTTGAAGGAGGGGTGGCTGGGAGTAGGGTGGGGAGAACCAACAGTGTCTCGTGACTCGACTCGGGGGCTACAATATGTCGTTGATAGTGGTCGATAAAATATGTACCATCATATATATACAGTTACAATAAGACTAACATCCAAAGTCATCAGTTACCTTTACATTTCCGTTACCGTACCTTTCTAACCTTTCGTCAAGAAGGTCACAGACAATAGACCGAGTCAAGTCAAGTCAAGTCAACGAGTCAGCACAGGCTTAGAAACACTGGGGTACTTAGTGTTGTGGGGTTCGGAGGGACAGGTAGTGGTTGAGGGCCTCAAGTGAGTCTGAGCGTAGGTAACTCAGTCACTACGGTACGTCGGTAGAGAAGGAGACAGCATGGGAAGAGGAGGACGGGGTTTAGGGAGGGTCGTAGTTTCAGAAAAGGTTACTCAGTTGAGAAGCGTACTCCACCGGTTTCATGACCTCAAAGTCGAAGTCGTAGTAAGGAAGGTTTCTTTAGGATCCCGACTAGAGGAAGTCTTACCTGACCAACCTAGAGGAACGTCAGGTTCCTTGAGAGTTCTCAGAAGAGGTTGTGGTGTCAAGTTTTCGTAGTTAAGAAGCCGCGAGTCGGGAGAAGTGTCAGGTTGAGAGTGTAGGTATGTACTAGTGTCCTTTTTAGTATCGGAACTGATCTACCTGGAATCAGCCGTTTCATTACAGAGACGAAAACTTATACGATAGATCCAACCAGTATTGAAAAGAAGGTTCCTCATTCGCAGAAAATTAAAGTACCGACGTCAGTGGTAGACTTCACTAAAACCTCGGGGGTTTTTATTTCAGACTGCGACAAAGGTGACAAAGGGGTAGATAAAGGGTACTTCACTACCCTGACTTACGGTACTGGAAGCAAAAGACTTACAACTCGAAATTCGGTTGAAAAAGTGAGAGGAGAAAGTGAAAGTAGTTCTCCGAAAAATCTAGGAGAAGTGAAAGACGGTATTCCCACCACAGTAGACGTATAGACTCCAATAACTATAAAGAGGACCGTCAGAACTAAGGTGGAACACGAAGAAGGTCAGGTCATAAAGAGTACTACATGGACGTATATTCAATTTATACGTCCCACTGTTATATGTCGGAACTGTATGAGGAAAAGGATAAACCTTGGTCAGACAACAAGGTACAGGTCAACATTGACAACGAAGGACTGGACGTATGTCTAAAGAGTTCTCCATCCAGTCCACCAGACCATAAGGGTAGAGAACTTCTTAAAAGGTGTCAAATAACACTAGGTGTGTTAGTTTCCGAAACCGTATCAGTTATTTCGTCTTTATCTACAAAAAGACCTTGAGAGAACGGAAAAGGTACTAGGTCGCCTACAACCGTTAAACTAGAGACCAAGGAGACGGAAAAGAATTTGGTCGAACTTGTAGTCCCTCAAGTACCAAGTGTATAACGACTTCGGACCGAACCTCTTAAAACTCGTAATGAAATGATCGTACACTCTACTCACGTTAACACACCATCAAACTCGTAAGAAACCGTCACGGAAAGAAACCCTAACCTTACTTTTGACTTGAAAAGGTCAGGAAACCGGTGACGACTCAAAAGGTTTAAACGACCGTATCACTCACGTCTTGAAAATATCGTAGTAGAAAGTCTTAAACTTTATCGAGTTGACCTTACGGTAGTGGAGGTGATGGACACAAGCATCACTACGAAAGATTCCGGGTGAACTGAAGTGTAAGGTCCTACAGACCGAGATCTACTCACTAGTGCGATTCAGTTTCTTATTTCTTCAAGGGGTTAATGAAGAAGTATAAGTGAGTCTGTTCGTTCTTTTCACATGACTGAAGAGGACGGAAGACCGCGAAAGGATTGACCCGTTATCATGGAGTGACTTTAAAGGGAAATCGGATGGGACGAGGTCTATGAGTCAGGGGAAAAACAAAGAGTTCTGACTTAGGAAGAGTGGGAATGTTTAAGGTTCCGGGGTATCTCTTCGGAAGAGGCTGTCAAGATACATTCTATAGGTGAAGACAAATGAAAGATAGTATAATGTGATAACAAAAAAGTGTCTTGTCTCTGAAATCGATAAAACAAATGTAAGCATATGGGTCATGTACATGGTCAGGGACCTAGTGTCTTCCACGATCTACCTTTCACTTCCCTACTTAATCTCTGACTTAATCATTTATAGGATATATATCGAAAGTGAATTCGTCATCTCTACGTTTCGACTTATTCTAAATCATTTAAGTACCTTAAATGTCTTGGTCTTCTTACAATCTTTTTACATTTTAAATTCGAAACTCGAAATTTGTATAGTGACACCTACCCACTTCATACTTTTACCTGATCTTTTCTCGACCTGACATCCGTCCGATTTATGAAACCTCCGAGAGTGTAGTTTCGTTCCTTTTTTAATACTCCGAGACTTCATTCCACCACTAAGTCCCTTTCTTTTTCCTTGACTAGGGTTTCTACAATTCCTCCCATTCAATTAACAGATGTTCTTTACTCCTTCTAAAACTCAAAACTAGAATCTAATGTCAGAATCCATCGATGTATTTATTTTCACTGTAAGAGACTTTATTCCTATATCATTTTCCCGACAAATAACACCTTTATATATTCTTCTTTTCTTTTATAATATACGATTCTAAAATTGTATGAATCAAACTTGACAATTTATGAACCAAAAAAAGGTGTAGTGGTTCGTTAATTGAACCAAAAGGTACCTGTGACTCTCCTACAAAGTGTCTAAATTGAGTCAAGATTATAAAAGATACGTCTTAATTGGTAGTTTAGGACGTCCAATTCTCGAATTAGCGTGTATTGACGGGGAAGGGGGTGGGGGGATAAGTCATGGTTAGGGTTTAGGTCCAACAGTGAACACGAAGTCCGACGTCCAGTCTCCAAAGTTACGGGGGGAGGACCTTAAGGTGATTAAAAGATGTCATCGAATGTCTTGAGTCTCTTCGTAACTGAATTATCTAGTGACCAAGTAATATTTCACATGAGATTTCCTGTGTCTACTCGTCGGTCTACCTTCTCTAGTATCAAATCATATCCCCTTACCCGTGTCTCGAAGGTATGAGAGGGGTCTAAAGGTGTCCAAGTGGTTAGACCTTTGAGAGACTTCGACGACGAAAAGACCTCCGAAGTAAAGAATTCCTACGACTAATTTAGTAACCGACAATCACTGACCTGAGTTAGAGGTCGGGGAGAGGGAAGGGGTCTCTACCCCGGACCCACCCCTAACCCCGCTCATGACGTTCAACGTTAGGAGTATAGAGCACCAAATGAGGTGACCGTTGGTCGAGAGTCAGAATCCAATGAATGGATCCCCGAAAGCTTTTCAGTAGAGTATTGTATTGTTTTATGTGGAAAAACGAGAGTAGTGAATCCTATAGGGTTCCTAAACCCTCAAACTACGGTACTTACCACAGTTTCTGGTTTATATATAAAAATATTTTGGGGTGATACTGTCGACAGATAACCTAGGTCTTCAACTCTATAAATCCCTCGTAAAGTCAAGTCAGTGAGTCAGCACAGGTCGAAAAACGCTGGGGTACCTGGTGTCGTACGGTCCGGACGGACAGGTAGTGGTTGAGGGCCTCAAATGGGTTTGAGTACAGGTAACTCAGTCACTACGGTAGGTTGGTAGAACAGGAGACAGTAGGGGAAGAGGAGGACGGAAGTTAGAAAGGATCGTAGTTCCAGAGAAGTTTACTCAGTCGAGAAACGTAGTCCACCGGGTTTATAACCTCAAAGTCGAATTTGTAATCAGGAAGGTCAATATATATGTATATATATATATACATATATAAGACTAGTCTCTATATCCAATCTTCAAATTTACCCCATAGGAACCATGTTTACCTCTTTCATTATTTTTAGTATTCTTCTTTCCTTTATTCGGTTTCTCGTAATTATCTTTATTTTCTGTGTTTCTAGTTCCTGTTTTAGACTTCCGTATGCACGTTTAGTCGTGAATATCTTTATGTGTGTTGGGGTACGTAGTCTCCCACCGACCGAATCGTAAGTACTTTCCTTATTTTTAAAGGTGACGTGGACCGACTTCACCAACGGGTGTTGTCGTATTAATATTTCATCTTGTCAGGGGAACCCTTTCGGTACACGACTTACCTTCTCACCCTTCTTTCGGTCTTTGATAATAGAAACTTATATGACCTATGGTCACAAAGTTTCGGAGACCATTAACAATAGGAAAATTCTTTTTTTTGTCTGTTGTTTTTTGGGACTTTAAATACTTTTTACATTTTAAGAAAGAAATCTTTTCAGTCTTAAAAACTATATTAGAACACTTTATTTTTCTTTTACAAAATGAAGTCAGACGATTACACATAGACTAGGAGAGGAGGGTTTCCTCACCAGAGTAAGATATTTACGTATGTAGACTCGAGAATTTGCATATTCCCGTTATAAAAATGGTTCATACACGTTAAGTTTTCAGGGTATTAATTTCGAAGTATCAAAAATTACAGATGATTTCCGAAAACAGAGTGGCAGTGGTAGGACGAGATAAGATTTAGTAGTGTTCTCCCTATACCTAAGGATACCTACCAAACTTTACTTTAGACCTTAATGAAGAATTAACCGTCAACCACTTACTCTCGTTTTTAGGTTTAAAAATTAATTTTTAAATTTTCGTCGTCCGACAAAATGATGTATCCTTTGTGTAACTTACGACAAAACAAAATAACTCATATAAAATTGTTTCTAAAACTTGGAGATTGTTGATTCGAACGTATGGGAGGAAGAAAGAAGGTAGAGAGAAAAGATTTGTTTATTGGTTCAGTCAATACTCACTGATTGGGACACAATCTACCACTCTAAGATCGTTACTTGATCCGTTACACGGACGAAAATACACTGAGTGACAGTTCAAATATGCACTGAGTTCGTCTTTTCTTAGACGGACTTTACGTCCTCTGGACCGAAACTAGAGACCGAGTCCTTCTAGGGGGCCTCTTCCCTTACCGATGGATGAGATCGTAAGAACGGACCCCCTAAAGTACCTGTTTCTTTGGACCGTCCGACGTCAGGTACCCCAACGTTTCTCAACCTGTGTTGACTCGCTGATTATGAGTTGTCGACCTAAAGACATGATGAAGTCAGGGAAGACTAAATGAAACCCTCTAGGGACTGATCACGAGAGTGTTAGATCGTTTTCTCCCGAAAGGACTTCCAAGTCACCACTTCTTAGGTGTACGGTTGCGACCTCTGTGTCAAATCTAGGGACGCAGTCCTACTCTACCAATCTAGTCGTAGCGACTGAGTCACCTGTACTCAGACTCGTTTGAGTGCAAACACGAGAAACGTACCCTCTATCAGCTCTTGTTTCCTCGGACCGTAACATGTCAGGTACCCCAGTGTTTCTCGGTCTGTGTTGAATCTTTGATTGTTGTTGGTAGATTGCTTTCTCAGGATGTTCTCAGGATAGGATTAGGTTTTGTGATTCGGTGAACGGGGTGTGTGAGGCGTTTTCGTCAATCGGAGTGTATAGATGACCGGTTGACACTAAGGTATTGATCAAGACGAATCGTAAATCGAGAAGACTGTAAACTCAAAAGGAAGTAAGTGAGATCGACGTCACTCCTTTTTAGGAGAGAACTCCTTCACTGTAAACTTGACCCTGAACTTTCTCCTTTTTTTCATATACCCAAGTAAAGGTCGACTCTTTTCTCATACCTCTTTAATACTTTCAAACAGGACTACTACGTCTCGTCTTAATGTACCTATTAAAAATTTATGATTGTTACAGACCCCGAGGTCTTCCTTACCCTATGTTATTTCTGTCATATTTATGTCACTCTCGTACCTAAAAGTATCTGAGAGAATATTACCCTATTTGTTACCGAGGGAAGAACTCGTCTAATACGATCCTTCGTACGTGACGTGAATTGTTAGATGATATAGTAAATTAGGTGACTCTAAGTTACTTCACTTGTAATTTTACTCGTGGTAAAATCTCTCTTCCTTTAATCGTGAATCTCTCCCCTTAAACTTGGGTCGAAAGAGAATGGGGTCTCGTGAACGAAAATGTAATTTAACGAACCTGTTCTGTACTGTGGAAGACCTTGGAACCCTTAGATTCAGGATAAAACGTGTAACGAAGGTGTCCTTTTATCCAATATTGAAGATTTTTTAATTGAAAGTTTACTTGAAGATCTTGTGTTAGATAAGTATTGATCTACCTTAACAGATGTCTCAAACTTTACGGGAGAGAGGAGTACGCTCTACTATAAAAGATATCTTTATCGTTTTCACGATCTATACTTTTCGGAAGTCTCTCTTATACATAGAAATATATTGTATAAAAAATTAAGATTAGACAAAATTTTGATATGGACTTGTAACAAATGAATAAAAAAAAAAGAAAGGAAGATTAAGTATAAATAGGTTCTGTATCGGACTCTATTGTCAATTACAGATGTTCTATTTCGTATGTTTTTCTCCTGTCATTTTCTATCGATGTAACGTGCTTTTTCTTTCTCAAGGTCTTTTTGTAGATAAGGACGAAATAACTGATGTGGTTTCAGAAACTGACACGCCTAGTATTGTTTGACACCTTTTAAGAATTTCTCTACCCTGATGGTCTGGTGGAGTGAACGGAGAACTCTTTAGACATACGTCCAGTTCTTCGTTGTCAATCCTAACCTGTATCTTTTCGTCTAACCAAGGTTTGACCCTTTCCTCATGAAGTTCCTATATATAACAGTGAGACGAATAAATTACGACTCGTCCTACTTCATGTTCGATCTTAGTTCTAACGACCCTCTTATTAATTATTGGAGTCGATACGTCTACTGTGGTGGGAATACCGTCTTTCGTTTCTTGATTTCTCGGAGAACTACTTTCACTTTCTTCTCTCAATTTTTCAACCGAATTTCGAGTTGTAAGTCTTTTGATTCTAGTACCATAGACCAGGGTAGTGAAGTACCGTTTATCTACCCCTTTATTACCTTTGACACTCTCTGAAAATAAAAAGACCCGAGGTTCTAGTGACGTCTACCACTGACGTCGGTACTTTAACTTTCTGTGAACAAGGGACCTTCTTTTCGATACTGGTTGGATCTGTCACATAATTTTTCGTCTCTGTAATGAAACGGTTGTTTTCAGACAGATCAGTTTCGATACCAAAAAGGTCATTAGTACATACCTACACTCTCAACCTGATATTTCATTCGACTTACGGTTTCATAACTACGAAAACTTCACACCACAACCTCTTCTGAGAACTCTCAGGGAACCTGACCCTCTTCTAGGTTGGTCAGTTAGGATTTCCTTTAGTCAGGACTCATAAGTAACTTTCCTGACTACCACTTCGAATTTGAGGTTATGAAACCGGTGGACTACACTTCTTGACTGAGTAATCTTTGCTGAGACTACGACCCATTCTAACTTCCACCCTCCTCTTTCCCTACTGTTTCCTACTCTACCATCCTACCGTAGTGGTTGAACTACCTGTACTCAAACTCACTCGAGACCTTCAACCCCTATCTGTCCCTTCGGACCGCACGACGTCAGATACCCCAGAGTTCTCAGTCTGTGTTGACTCGATGGTTTGGCATGTCTTGACTTAACTTATAACGTGTCTGAATGGTAAGTGTGGGTTCAAACCTAAGACTTCAAAATTATTGGAAAATGAAAGTTTCGGAAACGGAAAATTTCGAATCAAAATGTTTGAAAGGAGATGAACAATTACTTCCTTACTAAATCATATAGGGTAGACTTTTGGCGGGGTGGGAGAAGTCACGTGTGTGTTTTAGTGTAAAGATCACAAAGGTACTTAGTCAGTCTTGAATGAGTAAGTTGTATATAGTTCTAGGTTACACGATCTGTAACCCAGTTGACTCTCCAGGTACCCACCCCAGACCTCAGTGCTACATGCAATAGGTATGTACAAAGTTATATACGTATACGTCAGGAATTCCATCAGGAGATTTACTCTGTTGACAGAGAATTCCGTGTCTGAAAGGACCCGGTGTCGATGTGATGAATTTTACACTTACTGAAGTGTAAAGAGACCAAAAGGATACCCACGAAATATTAATAACTAAATTTGTATGTAGTGTTTTGTCATTTACAACCATACGTCTAAATTACGATCGTTACTCTTAATTTTTAAAACTTGTGTTGAAATTATTTTTGCTATTGTAACGGTCCATACAACAGTTTTAATCATTTCGTATTTAGATGTTTGTAATTTCCCTTTTTATATGTTTAGATTATAATAGGGGATTTAACAATAGTCATATTGTTAAAAATTTAATAGATGGCATGTACATTCTCGAAACACATACAATTCAGTGTCAGTATAGGCTGAGAAACGTCAGGACACCTGTCATTTGACGATCCGAGGAGACAAGTACTCTAAAAGGTCCGTTCTTATGAACTCACCCAACGGTAAAGGATGAGGTCCCCTAGAAGGGATCCCAAACCGTCCGTCTAAGAAATGGTGATTGCGGTGGACCCTTCGAGTTTAGGACCTATCGAGCCACCATTTCTTACGCGGGTGGTTACGTCCTCTCCTAGGAGACGTCATCCCTTACCGTTAGGTGAGTCATGAGAACGGACCTTTTAGGGTACCAGTCTCCTCGGACCGGTCGGATATCAGGTACCCCAATGTTTTCTCAGTCTGTGTTGAATCGTTGATTTGTTGTCCTTGTGTAATTATTTTAGTCTCCCTAAGACTAATAAAGTAAGTTTTGTGAAGATTAAAACATTTTAAAAGGTGGTCTAGTTCTCAGGAACAACGTCGGTACGGTCCCTTTCTCATTAACTGAAGGTATGACAATTTATTATTTACAAATTGTAAATGAAAGTCTTATAAGTTTAACGTAAATAACTATGGACTGTCTTAAAATAATAACTATCGTATTCACATTTGTATTAAAAATGAATTTAAACTTCGGGAGTCACTAGAGTTATAATTAGACTTTAGAGAGTAGTGACTGTAACGTCTTCCGGAAGTGAGTTCACTGAGTTTCCTAGATTTGAAAACGATATAGACTTTTAGGACGACCTTTTGTGTCGTGACGTAAATGATGTGTAACTTATTTTTTCTCGTTCGGTTTCCTTATGTCTGACTCTTCGTGGTACCAATTTTTACCCTTTTGACCTTTTTCTGATCGGGCCCGGTTTATAACGGTAATGATAAATGGTCGAGAGACTGCAACCTGGGATAGAAGGTTCATTCTTATTATCCTATTTTACTATATTGAGTACACTCCGTGAATCCAATCACGGACCATTTTTAATCTCAAGTTATATTTGTTTGTTGAATAGTGTTTTATTTGACTGTACCCTTGTACGATTCGTGGAACACACTCACGGGCTAAGAAACGTCGGGGTGTCTGAGGTCGGGTGGTCCGAGAAGACAGGTACCCTAAGAGGTCCGTTCTTGTGCCTCACCCAACGGTAAGGGAAGAGGTTCGTGGAATATCCCTAACAAAGTAAATTAAGAATGTGGTGGTGGTTTTCGATACACGACAACAGTGGAAGTAGAACGTGTATCGGTTCTAAAACAATTCTCTCTTTAACTTCCCACCCCACTCCTTCCTTCCTTCTTTCTAATTTGAAGGATTTACTTTTCTGGTCTATTATCTTTTGAACAAAAGTCGACACAAATTGTTAAGACCTACCTTATTTAAATATTGGTTAATTGACTTATAAATATTCATTGATATAAATTAATGTCTGTAAATAGTTAATGAGTCACGGATTAATCTTTCAGATCAATAATGGACCTTAAAATAAAGAAGAGGAAAGTGTGTAAAGTATCGTGTATATCAACGATAGTCCTTGTGGTTCGATTCAGTCTAAAATCTAATTAGCGTGTATGAATCACTCATAGAGAACGTACGTATCGTGAAATTTATAGGGACAAATCCCTCTTCCCTTCGTCACTTTGTCCCTCACTATAATAATTCCTAAACCTTCTCTGACTTGGTTGTTTTAGACCATCCCCTTTACTTTCTGTGTACGGAGTAGTAATACTTATAAGTTCTATCCAAAAAATTTTGAATCAATTTCGAAGTTTCATTTTCTTTAAAAGGTAAATTTATTGGTAAGTGTCTAATTCATGTAAGTAAAATAATTGTAAAGGAACCCGTAAAAAGAAGGGATCGTGACGAGACTGGAGGAATTTTAAACAGACGTAAAAACAAAGAGTTTTAACGAGGAGTCCGTTTAAAGGACCCGATGTAGAGGTTTCTGTTTATCTCCACTCCTTATAAAGTACCATTTTATTATTAAAGAGGTCGAAATAATTAGAGACGAGTGTGACCGACTTGAATTTTGTAACATCTAACGAAATAAAGGATGTACGAGAACTAACTAAATAGCTATATCTACCTCTTTTCTTAAACATATAAATGTATCACATGTGTAGTAAAAAGACAGAAAAGTTACCTGGATTAAAACACAGGAAAAGTTTTTCGACGGAAATATACAAAATAATTTTATGTAGACCCTAAATAAAATTCCTAATTCTTTTTAGTCATTGGAATCTTGACCTTTGTTGATCCAAACGTAGGATCCCAAGGGGAGGGATTTATACACCGGAATTTAATTTGTTTAGTAAATTGGTAGAATCCAAGTCAAAGGAGAAAAGATTTTAACGTTATTAATAGGTATTTTACGGACCTTTTGGATCTATGTTATATACTTAAGATTTTTTTTTTATTTTTTGGTCACCATAATGATCTCATAGAGACCAGGATTCCATCAAATAAAACGGAGACTTAAGTCAGAACCTTTATTTTCCAGAAAGGTTCATTAATTTGTTTTGTACAACTACTAGTATGACAGTTATTTTCAGAGTCTACAAACTTGTGAATAGGGTGATATACGAATCGGTTACTGGGACTGTTGACCCTCTCTTAAGAGGTCATCTTATACATGGTAGTATAAGAATATATAAATAAGGAAAAAGAGAACTGACTTGACTTGGTATTAGAATTTCAGTATGAATGGAATAAACGTTTCCGTATGTTCCGGGTATGTGGGTATGTTCACCGTATGTGGTCGAGTGAAGTGGTAACAAATCCATTTACCTGGGTTCTTGAGTCTGATGGAAGGTTGTGGGAGAGAGGTCCACAAGAAGGTTGTGGGAGGTCCTGGAGAAGGGACGTCTTTGGATCGAAGGTTCTAGTCACCAATCGAGGAGAAACGGTTGGTCCTTGACGGTATCGACGGTCTTTATAAGGAGGTTTCACTTCTGGTGGTAGTTGAAAAGCCAGGTGGACGTTTACACCCATAGAATACGGATGGAGAGACCCAAAGATAAAGGTGGTACTTCTACACCGGGACCTTCCACATGTGATGAAGACCCGTTGGTGGACTAGTTGAACGTATCCGGACACCCGACGTCTTACCTGAACCTTTTTCCGAGTAGGGGTTCATGCTGTTCCTTTTAGTTTTTTTATAAAGACCTTTACTATGTAAATCAATAAGTGAGTAAATAGAGAGGTCACCCTTTTTCTTAAATAAAGTTGAATTTTTCAACATCTTCCGAAGGATGTTAATCGATCTAAATTGAGAAGTCACGAAGGTCCTATGTAAGGTTTGAGGACCGTCATCGTAAATCTCTTAATTAGTGTAAGAATTTTATATAGAGGTCAGAAATAAAAAGTAAAAAGATTTGAGAATACGGGGTTGTTATAGTTCGATGACCTAAAAAACATTTGTGTTGTATACAAAGTTAGGGAAAGAGTAAAATAGTACATTTAGAAGATGGATCCCAGTAGGAAGGAAGGAAAGAGGTAGACGACGGTAGAATGGGGTGAAGATTCGGTATTAAGAATTTATGAAAGAAGTACCCCTTAGGAGAGGATCTGACGGGTGGAATTGGGTCGGAGGTCTAACTGGGACTCCTTCCAGTTACCGACAAATAGTTTGTGAACCAACAAATTAGTGATTCAGTACAGATTAAGAAGACATTGAGAGACTTGACGTCAGGTGGTCCGAGGAAACAGGTATCCTAAATGGTCCGTTCTTATGACCTCACCCAACGGTAAAGGACAAGGTCCCTAGAAAGACTACGACCCTAGTTTAGACACAGAGGACATCGAGGACGTAATCATCCGTCTAAGAAATGACGACTCGGTGGACCCTTCGGGGATGTAATTCCGTCCGTTTCAGATAAGAATCTTCTTTTCTTATCTAAACTTTACCTCCTTCTTTTCCTCTTTCTTTATCTCTTCTAGTTCTCCTGACACTTAGAAATGTCACTACATAGCTTCTTCCTGTCTGTTGTTTTCTCCTTCGTTCCTTTCTCGTTTATTCGGTTTTCAACTCCTTTCCCATTTCTCTTTTAACTCCCCTCGTCAGAATCCACAAATAGTCGACACCCCTACTAACCCATACGTCTAACACCCCGATAAAACGACATGAAGTACCCTTTTGGTGAACCGTAAAAAGTTCTTACGTATGTTTCATTAAATTGAAAGTTAAAAATCTACCTTAAAGAGTACGTACAGTATGGGACCTCTTGTGGTAAGACAATTTTATCCGGTGTACCATCAAGTCGAAATAAGTCCGACACACACACACACACAAACACACACACACACGAGTCAGTGAGTCAACACCGGCTGAGAAAACGTCAGGACACCTAACATCGGGTGGTCCCAGAAGAGAGTTACCTTAAAAGGCTCGTTCTTGTGACCACGTCCAACGGTAAAGGATGAGGTTCCCTAGAAAGATTGGGTCCCTAGTTTGGGTTCCAAGAATGTAGAGGACGTAACTGTCCTCGTGAACGTGACGAACCCTTCGGGAATAAGTCCAACGACGACGACGATTCAACGAAGTCAGTACAGACTGAGACACGTTGGGGTATCTGCCGTCGGGTGGTCCGAGGGGGTAGGGACTCTAAGAGGTCCGTTCTTATGACCTCACCGAACGGTAAAGGAAGAGGTTACGTACTTTCACTTTTCACTTTCACTTCAGCGAGTCAGTACAGACTGAGAATCGTTGGGGTACCTGACGTCGGGTGGTCCGAGGAGGCAGGTACCCTAAGAGGTAATGGATGATATTATAAATAATAACGTTAAAAAAGAAATCACCGAACAGAATGATCTGATTTTAGAGATACTTCTATCTATAAGACAGAATTAGTAAAAACATTGTGGTAGGAGATCCTGTTATAGACCGTTCATGATCCACGAGTCATTTGTAAGTGACTTGCTTGTTTAATTACTTATTCATACCTTGCTCTTCGGAACATGGTTGAAATCAGTGTTATCGTACCTTCTTTTTAGAAGTCTATCTTTTACAGAAGTTTCAAACCCTGGTTAATACATTGTTATAAAAAAGGGGTTTCCATTCTTGGTTGTGGTGGATGTAAAATGAATTCGTCACTAAAAAGGGAAGACGTACTCGTTTAATGTGTAGTCTCGAGGGTGTGTGTCACAGAACTTTTTCTCTTGTTTTATACTATATGTTTCGTAAGAAGACTAACATCTCTCCTTTTCTGTGTCTCATCTACCATCTCTATTATTTACACAACCACAGATATTAAATGACGTGAATCCACTATTAGGTGGTATCGACGTTTGATATAAAAAGGGTTTTCCAGTTGTATAAGTTCAGTGTATCAATATAAGAATTTTATAAGACTAATACTCACTTAAGTCATCTGCTAAGTTACATAAACATTGAGGTTTTAAACATTCAGTTTAAAACAACGTATCGTTTAGTATAAAATTAACGACAAAAGCTCCCAAGATTAGTTCCTCTGTGTAAGTAAATAATCGGTCTATAAATGACTCTCAATAACACATGGTCTGTGTCCCGTTACATGATCACTGTGTTTCACATGTCACATGTCACTTGTTTCCTGTGTTAGGTATGAGGGTTCCTTGGATCCTTATTTACGTTAAATTACCCTGATATTACCCTCACACACACCTTCACTCGGAGTCAGACACACCTCCACGGTCCCTTACCAAGTGCGTATTTCCATTTAGACCTCGATACAGTACTTGGTTAAAAGATACGTCCACTTTTCTCTGTCTACTTGTACTCCTGTTTCTCGAGTCCCGGTTAAGTCACGTAAATCACTTTCCGTTGAACGAGTCATAACAATTTGTAATTTTGTTATTTTCATTGTCCTACATCCGTTCTTTCCACTGTTCCCAAGAATGTACGGAACGACACTTCGTACCCAAAGTAAGTAGGATCCCCTTTTATAAATATATCAAGACTAACGTAACACTTCTGGTTCATCTCTTGTTACTCTGACCTCTGTTCCTTAAAAACTTCTAGGAACCTTAACAGTTCTACTCCTCACTACTCCTAGACTTTACACCGTTTCGACCCCTTCTTTACTTACCATTCTTCCTTAAAAGTTGTGAACCATTGACTACCTTATACCCTTTCCTTCATACCTACGTTTTTTACTGAAGGTCGAGAGATCTACCCTCCGACACATTTGTCACGGTTAGGTTCCTAAACCCTGGTGACTTTTCAAGTCAAACCTCGTATAACTCAGACCCGTATAAACTCTGTAGGTCCACCATTAGTCTTCGTTTTAGGGACGACTTCTTTTTGAACTCTTATAAAAACCATGTGTACCGGTAACTGGTACACTTCTTGTACTCTTCACAAACGTTATAGAATTTCGACAATTAGAGGTTAAACAGATGACAAATTTGGATCTAAAAGTATATACTTCTAAACAACTTTGTCACCGGGTGTTTGAAATCAAAGGACAAGTGTAAACCTTTTACACTTTGTGTGAATTGTCCATGGTCTTCGAATCATGTCGTTCTAAAAGTTGAAACAACTGTTTAAGTCACTACCACATCAGAGTTTTGAAAAACCCCTCTGTGTTCCAAACTGACCGAGAGGTTTATTGACTGAAAAATTGTATTTACTAGTGACTAATTTTCATTCTATATAGGAACGTACGTACTGACAGATTTACGTTTAGAGTCATTGTCTTTTGAGGTACTAGGGTATGACTACGTGACAGAGTAAAAACAACAACAACAACAAAGAAATTAAGTTTACATTCTTTGTGTTTGATATCGTGAAACGGATCAATAGGAAGACCCCAAATAGAACAAGGAAGTAAACCTTGTATAAGGAGACAACGGAGTAAAACAGATTAAGACACAAAACTAAAGGCACATGAAGTATTTACCAATGTAAAGGAGTAGAACCTCTTCTCTAGACTATATCTTCTAAGGGATTCCCGGGTCGTCACGTGAGGTGAGACTAGTCTTGAGATAAGAGATCCTCAGGGAATACAACTGGGGAACCCAGGTGAGACAATGCTACTCTGGTGATAATAACACCCCGATCGGGGGTCGGGTCAACCGATGGTCCGGGACAGAGGACATCTCCGACGGTCGTTGACCACCTTCCCCGACACTAGACCGAGTCGACCTACGGACCGGGTGCTTCGGGGTTCTGACAACGAACACTGACTACCCACCCTGAACCAGGTTTACACCGACCGACGAACCGAACCCCACAGGGTCCTGTCCACGTCTGGTCAACATCCTCCCATTCAGGGTCTATGATTATCCCTTCCCTTCTGAGGGTTTACCACGAACAGTCGTAGTCACAGGAGCGACATTTTGTTCGAGGAGATTTAATGACGACGGTTACAAACACAGGGGTCCCTTTCAAGGTCAACGAAGGACTGAGGGACCCGTCGAAAGATTATAGTCGTTCACTCAGACTGGACCCGAGGAAAGTTTAGTGACGGAGACACGACCCGGAGTCTCATACACTCTAAAACACACGTGGGAAATTCTCACCCTGGAAACAAAGGATGTCGGGAGGGTCAGAGGACATGCGTTCGGGACGACCGGAAGTTTCGGTCTATAAGACGTCCGAGTAGAAGAGTCACGTCCTGGGGGGTGGGGGTGGGGGTCCACCCCTCGAGTCTAGGGTACGAGGAACCCCTCTAGGAGACGTCACCACTGATAGGACGGAAGATATCCAACGGATTGGTACCTATATCCAGAAATGACGTAGAGACAGAGAGGATGGGTGGAGTGACACTAGTGAAGAAATATAGATGTCAGAACCTTGTAAAAAAGGGATTAGAGGTCCAGTAAGAGTGTACTATCAACGAGACATTTATCTACGTTGAAACCACACGGACTCCCTCCTCCACTCAAATTCTAGAAGGACGGAGAGGTATAACCGGTTGTGAAATTGGGAAATTTTTAAATGGTAAAATTCTGAAAATCCATTTTTGGGATTCTCCAACTTAATCTTAACTTTCATAGATGTACTTGTGTCTGAAAATTCTTTTATATGTCCCTATTTAAATCTTTATCAGTATTTCAATAGATGAATAGAGAGAGAGATGTGTGTGTGTGTGTGTGTGTGTGTGTGTGTAAGGGATTAACAGGTACTCTTTTCAAGTCTTCGTTATTTTAAGGTCTTCCTGATTCGTGAGACTCTGATGTAAAGAACCGAGGGTTTATAGTGAGAGATGATTTTCCCGAAGGGAACACCAAGTCGACCCTTTCTTTGTCGGACGTTACACCCTCTGGACCCAAACTAGGGACCCACCCCTTCTAGGGGACCTCTTTCCTTTCCGATGGGTGAAGTCATAAGATGGGACCTCTTAAGGTACCTGACATATCAGGTACCCCAACGTTTCTCAATCTGTGCTGACTCGTTGAAAGTGTGTGTGTGTGATTTTCCCTGAGTCCGAAGGACCCCTGTACGACCGAGTTGCCTCTTTGTCCCTTTCTTCTTTTATTCGGACCTGTGTTTAATTCGACATTTTATTCCTTTACTAGTGTCTGGTTTTGAAGACAGTAAACTCACAATTATATTTTCTCCCGTATCTTAACGTTGGATAATCTATGTTATCATTGGATACTAAGGTGTAACTATATCTATCTACTATCTACTATCTATCTATTCATCTTTTTTGTAAAGATCCTAAGATAACAAGGTATGACTATTTATTTATTTCTGAAAAATTTGTAAAAATTATTCATTTCTTCCTTACTAAGTTCACTCATTAATCATAAACTGTTGGTCATGTCACCATCTACTGTTGTTACCTTCCATAGTTATATAAGATTCTACCCATTCTAAACTATATCCCGAAGGGACCACCGAATGTATCATTTCTTAAACGGACGTTACGTCCTATGGACCCAAGCTAGGGACCCAACCCTTCTAGACGACCTCTTCCTTTACCGACGGATGAGGTCATGACGGACCTCTTAAGGTACCTGTCTCCTCGGACCACCAGATGTCAGGTACCCCAGCGTTTCTCAGCCTGTACTGACTCTCTGATTGTGTTGTTCTAAACTATACTTTTCACAAACCTCTATTATAGTCCTACACGTACTCACGTACGAGTCAGTACAGGTCGAGAAACATGGGGTACCTAACGTCGGGTGATCAGAGGAGACACGTACCCTAAAGGGTCCGTTCTTATGACCTCTCCCAACGGTAAAAGAAGAGATCCCCTAGAACGGTTAGGTCCCTAACTTTAACAGAGGAATGACAATTCGGTGGTCCCTTCGACATTGAATGGTGTTTTGTACCAAGTTTAAATCTTCCTTTTACTACTGAGATTCAACCTCTTTGAAACACTTGTGGTTCAACTGGTTCACTGGCTACCACCTTTAGTGACTTTAATACCAACGGAACTACATCAGGTGTCTTACTCTTACGTCGTGAAAAAAAGAAAGAAAAGAAACAAAGAAAAAATAAGGATAATTCTTACGTCTTTTTATAAGGACGTAACTCTAAGTGTCCTTTTATAGTTAGTCTGAGACCAACTCTTACTAGAAGTACTATTTTTCGGATATGAAGAATACTGATAGTTCCCTTGTCCTCTGTTCCTTTCACACCCTAATAAAGTCTGACTTCCTCTTACTATCGTGAATTATGTTTTACGTTGTACACAAAGTCCTAGTTTAGGACTGAGTCCTTCTTTTTTCTGTAAAGAAACGTAATCTATTTTAGGTCTACTCTAAATATCTAACATATACTTTCATTTTCACAACCAGCGAGTCAGTACAGGTTGAGAAACGTTGGGGTACCTGACATCTGGTGGTCCGAGGAGACAGGTACCTTAAGAGGTCCGATCTTATGACCTCATCCAATGGTAAAGGAAGAAGTCCCCTAGAATGATTGGGTCCCTAGAAGATATAACGTTCGTCAAAGGATTGGTAGACTCGGTGACCCCTTCTATGTCAGTATAATTACAATTTAGTGATTAAACTTTTTAACTTACCGTTATTATTCTTTTACAAACACAAACCCCCGTTATGTAGGACTTTAATTTTATGTTTGACGTAGTATTTCTTTTCGGAGTGTATTTACGTACTTTCATTGTCTTTCGGAAACAAGGTGTACACGACGTGTAGGATTCGTACTTAATTAGTCCCAGATCCCTCTTTTTCTACGTGTCGACTTAACCCGTTGACTACTATCAAATTATTTCCTTAATAAAACATTTTATAGCCCTAATACACTTTTGGGTATTCACTAACACGTTATGGCAGTCTTATTTTGTCGTCTTAAGGGACACCTTTCAAAGTAATCACTAAGTCCTCTATCAAGGTCATCAGTGTATGTCTACATTCTCAACCTGGTATTTTTTCCGACTCGTGGTTTCTTGACTACGAAAACTTTACGCCACGACCTCTTCTAATAACTCTCAGGGAACCTGACGTTCCTCTAGTCTGGTCAGTTAGTTTGAGACTTATAAGTAACCTTCCTGACTCCGACTTCGACTTCGAGGTTATGAAACCGGTAGACTACACTTCTCGACTGAGTGACCTTTTCTGGGGTTACGACCCTTTCTGCTTCCGTTTCCTCTTTTCCTACCGTCTCCTACTCTACCAATCTATCGTAGTGGTTGAGTTACCTGTACACAAACTCATTTGAGACCTTCTGTTACTTCTTGTCCCTTCGGACTACACGACGTCAGGTACCCCAGAGTTTCTCAGCCTGTGTGGAATCGTTGACTCGTTGTTGATGTCTGTACTTCCTTTAATTATGTAAAAATGTAGATAATAAACTGAGATCACTAAAATCAGTGTAGGGTGTAAAGAGACCTTGATCTATTGAGGTTTTAGAATTGAGGTCGTAAATTAGACATCAATGTTATTGTTACTATCCCACGAGAAAAATCTTGGACTTAGGACCGAAATAAAATCAACAGGTTCATTGATCTATAATTCTCTAAAAAGAAGGGAAAAGAAACTGAGATTCACCAATACTTACAGTTCCTAAGTGATGAGTTGAACCGCACAGTGTTTAACTTGACCAATGATTGTAACAAAGACCGTAATTTGTTTAGTCAACTATTTTCTAATAAACTCACCGGTATGTCTTAGAATTCTCTAAGTTTACCGTAACAATTAAACGTAATTTTACGTCTTCGATTGTAGACAAGACAATTAGATACATTTTAAGGACGACTTGTAAAGACCTTCACGATTTACTAACACGTTGACTTGTGAAAGTTACAATAACGATGTCGTTATTTGTACCACCAAAAATGAAAACCTAAGAACCTGTTGTTAAATTTACCACAGAAAATTCTTGTCTAATTAAAAACTTATCTCATCGGTAACCATAGTTGTGTTAACAATGTATGAGGACATCAGGTTTGTTACGAGGTTCGGTCCTTACAACGATTACCTAGTCAGAAGGAAATAAGAGTAGTGAATAGTACGAAACAATGAACAATCCTAGACGGAGATTCAAACTGATTACAATTTTAAGTTTTCGTCTTTAGTACTGTTTCAATAACATTTATGTTAGTTCATGGTAAAACGATACCAAGAGTTGTGAAACAGAGGTCGGGGTTCAAGAACTTATTCGTATACGAAACTTCGTCCTAAAACCTTGAGAAAGATTATATTTATTTATGAACCAAATCTACTTAGTAGTTTCGTAAAACCATGAGACGTGATTATGACGGAGTAAAAATAAAGAAGTGTACGTAAATACACATACTCCTTCTCCCTGTTCCACCCCCCTCTTCTTTCCCTACCCCCTCCCTACTTTTGTCCTCGCTTCTTATTACAAGACTACATATCATATTTATCTATGTGAGTTTGTAGTGAGTCTCCTTATACCGTCAGTAGTTTATTTACTTCTCGTCCCTGAAGGGACCACCAGGGCACCCATTCTTAGGTGACAACTTGAGTCCCCTACACCCAAACTGGGATCAGTCGATTGATTCTACGGTGTACGTCGTAGAAGTACGGTGCTGATCTCTCGGGCTTGGAGCTGATCCCTTTCGGGTTCGTAGAGTGGATCCTCGGGTATACGGTGTTGTTTCTGAGTCACGTCGGTTTTACTTATTTATTTTACTTCTCGTCGTTCTAATATGAGTGCCGAAATATCCAAGATAATCAAAGGGTGACATAATCAAAGGACGCTGATGACATTGTTTATTAGTGTTGAAGGACCGAATTTTATTGTCTTTAGATAAGACAGTGTCAAAACCTCCGGTCCTCCAGTTTAGATAAAATAACCCGAGTTTGGTTCTAAAGTCGTTTTTCAAAAAAAAGGTTCATTTCCTTGTAAGTATCCAAGTTTCCTAGTCCTCACCTATAAAAGTTTCCCTATAAAAGACCGTATGGTGGGAAATGATTGTGTACAAATGTTGGTCAGGTGAGGATGGTCGACATTTGCAAACACTTTGACAAAAAACCTGTGTTTTTTGATAGATGGTGGGTTTACTTTTTCAGACCTCTTTTTCAACTCGGACTTTACTACTTTGACCAGAAATTAATTTAATAAACACCATCTACCCGTATGCACCTTTATGCCGGAAAGGAATACTGA
Source organism: Capra ibex (assembly GCA_006410555.1). Taxonomy (NCBI): domain Eukaryota; kingdom Metazoa; phylum Chordata; class Mammalia; order Artiodactyla; family Bovidae; genus Capra; species Capra ibex. The sequence continues at coordinate 26,475,033 of SJYO01037955.1, forward strand.
GGTCAGACTCTCGAGGGACTTCCACCTCAGACTGATTGTAAGTCAAGGGGGCACTAGTCGAGTGCCGAAGGGTGTGAGTACACGTCATTCACAAACGATTTATTTGTTACTTTGCACATACAATAATAGTACTTAGGACAGTATGATGAACGCGAAGTAAGATGTAACTGTTTCAGCTACTACCCTCAGTACGAATATCGTTTCAATTGGCTCGTCAAGAAATCAGCACCCCGAAACGGGGAGAGTAGGAATCCCAGACAGAACGAGAAAAGGGGCATACCACAGTAGACCGGGAAATAAGTAGGGTAGAGAAGGAATGAGAGTGTAGGTGTCGTCGGTCACCGACCGAGAAAGGGGTCACGACAACGGAGTTATATTATTCGAGGACTCGTCTCTGGGTCGTACACTGTTAGGAGGTCCCTACCTGGTACCTTCCTCGGACGGTCGGTTCTGTGACAGTTTCAGGTCTTGGGTGAAAATAGACTTAGTACCAAAGGAAGACGATGCAGGGAAGGATTATGATCCTTTGTGAGGAGAAGAGCAGATATTTAGTCGTTCAGTATGACTCATATAAACCAGTTCCTTCAAAAAAGTGAAATAGAGGGGTGGTGGAGTACTTTACTTTCGAAAATGAGACGAAATTTCCGAAAATTTTTTCTTAGGAAGATTGAAAACGGTTACAAAGTAGACGAGTGGTGTTGGGGGTGTAAGTGGAGGTGCGAGTCGGGGTGGTAAGGAAAAATATGAAATAAAACATGAGGAAATGAGATTCCTGAAGTAGAAGTCTGAAACTGAAAACCAAGGAAATAGATGGTGGGTTTCCTTTTTTCATCTAAGTCGATACCTTGGAACCCCTTTCTACATTGGTTTCACCCTTAGTACAGTATAGACCCAGTGTACAAACGAGTTTCCTTTTGAAAGAAAATCCTAAGAAAGGACAGTCTAAATGATATCCTGAACCCTATAGGGAATTCGTCGACGTTAGAGAAATAAATCTAAGTCTAAAGTTGGTCATTTTGGTAAGGTTTATCGATTGTACAAAGGAAGATGTCACTGGGGTTTTTTCGAAAAAGACCATTCGTGACGGTTTGTCTGTTTTGTCTTTAATGGATATAACGGTGAATCTTATATATCCGTAGAAAATGGTTCTTCTCCAGTAGAGGGTTTTTCCTAGACTAAGTGACTGTGTTTTTCCTGTCATTCCAGTCATAGTAATTAATTTTTGTATACTCCGTGGCAAAATATTCCTTTTCTTTTAATCTCCTTCCATTTACCATTCCTTAGAGGTTCATTTACATCTTTCCTTTTTTATGTTTTTATTTACGAGTCATTATTCCCGGTAACTAAACTAGTTCTAGTGTTCTGATCGACGTTTCAGTTTTGTCCGAACCTTAAGTTTAAAGGTATAGGACCAGGTATCTCTAAAAGAGATATGTGTCAAAGGATTAGTCGGACAGTTAACGCCCGAAATTCATATGTTCACAACTAAGGAAAATATGTCGGTGCACCTCTACCCTACCTCCTTATATATTTGGTTAACTGTATCAGTCTTTATATGGAAAGGATAAATTTACATGTTCGATCTAAATCTTTTCCGTCTCCTCGGTCTCTAGTTAAACGGTTGTAGACAACCTAGTAGTTTTTTCGTTCTCTCAAGGTCTTTTTGTAGATGAAGACGAAATAACTGATACGGTTTCTGAAACTGACATACCTAGTAATTTTTTGACACCTTTTAAGACTTTCTCTACCCTTATGGTCTGGTGGACTGGACGGAGGACTCTTTAGACATACGTCTAGTTCTTCGTTGTCAATCTTGACCTGTACCTTGTTGTCTGACCAAGGTTTAACCCTTTCCTCATACAGTTCAGACGTATAACAGTGGGACGAATAAATTGAATATACGTCTCATGTAGTACACTTTACGGTCCGATCTACTTCGTGTTCGACCTTAGTTCTAACGGTCCTCTTTATAGTTATTGGAGTCTATACGTCTATTGTAGTGGGAATACCGTCTTTCGTTTCTTCTTGATTTTTCGGAGAACTACTTTCACTTTCTCCTCTTACTTTTTCAACCGAATTTCGAGTTGTAAGTCTTTTGATTCTAGTACCGTAAGCCGTAGAGAATTCAGAAGAGGTAACCGTCCACCCAAGAAATGACAATCGCGGGGGACCCTTCGGAGTCACTCCGGACGTGTCTGTTGGACATGTCTGTTAAAAACTGACCCTAACAGTCGAGGAAGGGTTTTATAGAACGGAGAACTCAGTCTCCTGTACCCTAGACACAGACTCTAGAACTTTGGTTCAAGATCGTTCGAAGGTCCCGTCCATATTCGTGTCCATCATGAAGACTTTCTGGTAGAATATAACTCCGTGAAATACAATTCCTTCCTCTAAGGAACTTTAACATGACTTTTATCACAACTGTGGACTTTTTAGAAAAGTATGTAAGTATTCATTCATTAGATGTGACTTATGAAATTCATCCGACTGTATTCCTTCGCCGGTAAAAAAAAAACCATTAGGCCGGATCACCCATTGTCTCTAGTAAATTACACCGATTTCACTCCCCGGGAATAACAGATATGATTAGATTACAATCACACCTCCTAAAGAACTTTGTTCTACTCTCTCTCTGAGTCTCCATAGAGATTTCGTTATGAACTCATCGGTCTTTAACGGTATCGAATTAATCTCGACGTCGAAGATGTCAGTCGGACTGCACCCGTTTCTCCCGTCTCAAAGAGTGGTGAAAGGAAAACAGCAAAAGAAAAAACCTAAAACCACCGGAAGTTCAGTATATATTTTGTACTTAGTATATATATACACACACACACACACACACATAAAGACAGTTTCCCTTCTCCCTAGAGACAGAGGAAGAGGACTAAGAATATTGACCAGTGTCTCCTTCACTACGATACTCTGAAGACTCTGGTCAAGTCTTTCCCGGTACAACGGAGGTGATCAATAAAAATATGTAAAGGAATGTCTCGGACTCGGTAGCACTTTTGTCCTTTGGTGTGATTTTGGAGGTACGACACTCCTCCGGGTCGAGTGTATCTTTCCGGTTCACATACATGAGACCAGTTGATCGGGGTCGACTCCAGGGTCGGTCATCAACCGTAGTCACCGGTCTGTACACTCACTTGTAGTACCAGGTCTACTGGGGTCGTGGACCCACGAATTAGTGAGGGTCATCAACTCACAATCGTCTACTTCGGGTCCGTAACACCTCGTTTTTGTTTGACGAGGACGTTACCCGGAAGTATTGGAGGTTTCCTGTTGGTACATTCGTTAGGATGTTGAAGTGACATATTCCTGTCATGATTAAGGTCGAGGGGTGACTTCGACCGAGGTTTATTTTACAAAACAATGAAAGGGGGTACAGGTTTCGGAGAGACGACGTTTACAAAACGGTAAAAGTTTACCAATTTGTACTTATGATTTCGGAATATTTACTGAAATATATTATTATTTTTATGGAAGAGTGTGACATAGAGATCTAATAAACCGTAATTTTGGGTAAAGTCTACCTCTTTACTGTATACCGTTTATTGACTATTTCCGTCTGAATTATCTTGTCGTTTCAGATCAAGGACTATGGATCGAGGTATGAGGGAGGGGTCCCTTGCAAATCACTGATATTTATATCCTGTTTCTCCTACTTATGTTATTTACTAGAGGTAAGGAACCGTGAACGAAATTACGAAGGTGCAAGTCATAAAAAGGGGTTCCTTTGTTAAGGAAACGATTTTTATATTGGGGAAGAGGTGTTTTGGATACATCAAGTTGTTTTATAAACTGTTGTGATTATTACTATAGATCATTGTTAAAAAACTAACAGTTCTTTTCTATTTCTGTTAGACCTTAGATTGTATTAATAGTTTGTGAAGGAAAAAAGACGATCAATCTCCAATTTTCTTTGTTATGTAACTAGAAAATTAGGTTTTCTGACCATCAATTATGTGTGTGGTCGTCTTGAGAATCTGTTGGCTAGAAAACCATACGGTCCTTATGTGGTCATGGTGATGAAATTCGGACCGAACCGTATGTCTTTATCAAGTTATTCAGTAACCGAATATGTGATTTTTTTAAGGATTTTTGAATAATAATAAACTCGAATTACAATTGACCTATTAAGAGTCAAGTCAAGTCAGAACGAGTCAACACAGACTGAGAAACGCTGGGATGCTTGGCGTCGTGTGGTCCGGAGGGACAGGTAGTGGTTGAGAGCCTCAAATGGCTTTGAGTACAGGTAACTCAGTCACTACGGTAGGTTTGTAGAGTAGGAGATAGTAGGGGAAGAAGAGGACGGAAGTTGGAAAGGGTCGTAGTCCCAGAAAAGTTTACTCAGTCGAGAAACGTAGTCCACCGGTTTTATAACCTCAAAGTCGAAGTTGTAGTCAGGAAGGTTACTTGTGGGTCCAGATTAGAGGAAATCCTGCCTGACTAACCTGGAGGAACGTCAGGTTCCCTAAGAACCCTCAGAAGAGGTTGTGGTATCAAGTTTTCGTAGTTAAGAATCCGTGAGTCGAAAGAATTACCAGGTTGAGAGTGTAGGTATGTACTGATGACCTTTTTGGTGTCGGAACTGATCTACCTGGAAACAACTGTTTCATTACAGAAACGAAAAATTATACGACAAATCCAACCAGTATTAAAAGGAGGGTTTCTCATGACGATGACGATGACGATTCAGCGAAGTCAGTACAGGCTGGGACACGCTGGGGTATCTACCGTCGGGTGGTCCGAGAGGGCAGGGACCCTAAGAGGTCCGTTCTTGTGACCTCACCCAACGGTAAAGGATGAGGTTACGTACTTTCACTTTTCACTTTCACTTTAGCGAGTCAGAAGTACTGTGGTACCTGACGTCGGATGGTCCGAGGAGGCAGGAACCCTAAAAGGTCCGTTCTCATGACCTCACCCCACGGTAACATAAGAGACTTCTGTCTCGTCAGTGTGGATATCGATCGACCTCCCCTTGAGGTGGGGGAACTGTTTGGGTTGACAGACCTCTGTGTCGGGGTTTCGTAGACACGTTTGTGTAGGAGGGACTCCTATACGTCTCAGACCCTCGACGGAGTGAGGAATAGGGGTTCTAGAGAGGGTGGTATACTGTATATGTCTCGTAGTGTCCTGTGTGACAAAGATCTCCTAATCGTCAAGTCGTTTACACAGTCGTACTTAATGATAGACACGACGTAGTGAGTCCCGTGAGTTCGATAGTGTTGTGATAAGAAAATGATAAAATTGTTTACGAATACCTCAAGGTAAGTTATAGTGATATTAGGTTCAAATACGGACTGGTCATTACGATTTCTTCGACTTCGGCTTACCAAGATACTTCTGGATGTTCTGCAAGATCTTGATTATGGGTTTTTTCTACAGGAAATGTAATATCCCCTGACCTTAGGTTTTCATCCTTCAGTCCTCTATGGACCTCATTGTCCGTTTAAACCGGAACCACATGTCTTACTTTGTCCCGTTTCCGATTGTCTCAAAACGGTTCTCTTGCCTGACCAGTATGGTTTGTGGGAGAAGGTTGTTCTGTTCTCCTCTGAGATAAGTACCTGTAGTGGTCTACCAGTTATGGTTTTTATGTCTAACTAATATTATTATGTCTAACTAATATAAGAGACGTCGGTTTCTACCTCTTCGAGGTTTGTCAGTCATTTTTATTCTGGCTCTCGACTGACACCGAGTCTAGTACTTGAGAAATAACGGTTTAAGTCTGAATTTAACTTTTTTCATCCCTTTTTGGTGATCTGGTAAGTCCATACTGGATTTAGTTTAGGGAATACTAATATGTCACCTTCACTGTTTATCTAAGTTCCCTAATCTAGACTATCTCACGGACTTCTTGATACCTACCTCTAAGTACTGCAACATGTCCTCCGTCATATTAAAGAAAAAGGGGTTCTTTTTATTTACGTTTTTCCGTTTTACAAACGGACTCCTCTGGAATGTTTCTCGATACTTTTCTTCTCTTCCCTTTTCGTTTCCTCTTTTCCTTTCTATATGGGTAAACTTACGTCCCAAGGTTTTTTATGGTTCCTCTCTTTTCTTTCTGAAGGAGTCGTTGGTTACGTTTCTTTATCTCCTTTTGTTATCTTACCCTTTCTGATCTCTAGAGAAGTTCTTTTAACTCCATGGTTCCATAGAAACGTATTGTAAAGTACGTTTCTACCCGTGTTATTTCCGGTCTTTGTCATAACTGGATTGTCTTCGTCTTCTATCATTCTTCTCCACCGTTCTTATGTGTCTTCTTGATATGTTTTTTCTGAAAGTACTGGGTCTATTGGTGCTACCACACTAGTGAGTTAATCTCTGTCTGTAGGATCTTAAGTTTCAGTTTACCCGGAATCCTTCGTAGTGATTCTTGTTTCGATCACCTCCCCTATTTTAAGGTCAACTCGATAAAGTTTAGGATTTTCTACTACGACTCTTTCACGACGTGAGTTATACGGTCGTTTAAACCTTTTGAGTCGTCACCGGTGTCCTGACCTTTTCCAGTCAAAAGTGACGTCAGGGTTTCTTCCCGTTACGGTTTCTGACAAGTTTGATGACGTGTTAACTTGAGTAGAGTGTGAGATCATTTCATTAAGAGTTTTAAGAGGTCCGAAGTTGTCATACGCTTGGTGCTTAAAGGTCTACAAGTTCAACCTAAATCTTTTCCGTCTTCTTCGTCTCTAGTTTAACGGTTGTAAGCAACCTAGTATCTTTTTCGTTCTCAAGGTCTTTTTGTAGATGAAGACGAAGTAACTGATGTCGTTTCGGAAACTGACACATCTAGGGTTGTTTGACACCTTTTAAGAAGTTCTCTACACTTACGGTCTGGTGGAATGGACGGAGGACTCTTTAGACATACGTCCAGTTCTTCGTTGTCAATCTTGGTCTGTACCTTGTTCTCTGACCAAGGTTTAACCCTTTCCTCATACAGTTCCGACATATAGCAGTGGGACGAATAAATTGAATATACGTCTCATGTAGTACGTTTTACGGTCCGATCTACTTTGTGTTCTACCTTAGTTCTAACGACCCTCTTCATAATTATCAGAGTCTATACGTCTACTGTGGTGTGAATATCGTATTTCAATTCTCCTTGACTTCTCGGAGAACTATTTTCACTTTCTCCTCTCACTTTTTCGACCGAATTTTGAGTTGTAAGTTTTTTGATTCTAGTACCGTGGGCCAGGGTAGTGAAGTACCGTTTATCTACCCTTTTGTTACCTTTGTTACTGTCTGAAGTAAAAGAACCCGAGGTTTTCGTGACGTCTACCACTGATATCAGTCTTTTAATTTTCTACGAACGAGGAACCTTCTTTTGGATACTGTGTGGATCTGTCGTATGCTTTCTCGTCTCTGTAATGAAACGGTTGTTTACACCGTATCAGTTTCGAAACAAAAAAGGTCGCTGACTTGACTCACAGTCTGAAATAAAAAACCCCGAGGTTTTAGTGACGTCTACCACTAACGTCGGCACTTTAATTTTCTACGAATGAGGAACGTTCTTTTCAATACTGGTTGGATCTATCATATAAGTTTTCGTCACCGTAATGAAACGGCTGATTCCAGACTGATCAGTTCCGATACCAAAAAGGACACCAGTACATACCTACACTCTCAACCTGACGCTTCTTCCGACTCGCGACTTCTTAACTACGAAAACTTGACACCTTCGCCGGAAATTAAAGTACCGACGTTAGTGGCTTCTAGTGCCGTAGACCAGGGTAGTGAAGTACCCTTTATCTACCCCTTTGTCATCTTTGCCACAGTCTGAAATAAAAACCCCCGAGGTCTTAGTGACGTCTACCACTGACGTCGGTACTTTAATTTCCTGCGAATAAGGAACCTTCTTTTAATAATGGTTGGATCTATCATATAAGTTTTCGTCTTTGTAATGAAATGACTGATTCCAGACAGATCAGTGCCGATACCAAAAAGGACACCAATACATACCTACACTCTCAACCTGACACTTCTTCCGACTCGCGGCTTCTTAACTACGCAAACTTGACACCACAACCTCTTCTGAGAACTCCCAGGGAACCTGACGTTCCTCTAGGTTGGTCAGGTAAGACTTCCTCTAGTTGGGACCCTAAAGAAACCTTCNCTTTAATTTTCTGCGAATGAGGAACCTTCTTTTCAATACTGGTTGGATCTATCATATAAGTTTTCGTCTCTGTAATGAAACGGCTGATTCCAGGCAGATCAGTTCCGATACCAAAAAGGACACCAGTACATACCTACACTCTCAACCTGACACTTCTTCCGACTCGCGACTTCTTAACTACGAAAACTTGACACCTTCGCCGGAAATTAAAGTACCGACGTTAGTGGCTTCTAGTGCCGTAGACCAGGGTAGTGAAGTACCCTTTATCTACCCCTTTGTCATCTTTGCCACAGTCTGAAATAAAAACCCCCGAGGTCTTAGTGACGTCTACCACTGACGTCGGTACTTTAATTTCCTGCAAATAAGGAACCTTCTTTTAATAATGGTTGGATCTATCATATAAGTTTTCGTCTTTGTAATGAAATGACTGATTCCAGACAGATCAGTGCCGATACCAAAAAGGACACCAATACATACCTACACTCTCAACCTGACACTTCTTCCGACTCGCGGCTTCTTAACTACGCAAACTTGACACCACAACCTCTTCTGAGAACTCCCAGGGAACCTGACGTTCCTCTAGGTTCGTCAGGTAAGATTTCCTCTAGTTGGGACCCTAAAGAAACCTTCCTTACTACGACTTCGACTTCGAGATCATGAAACCTGTGGAGTACGTTTCTCGACTGAGCAACCTTTTCTGAGACTACGACCCTCTCTAACCCCCGTTCTCCTTTTCCCCTGCTGGCGCCTACTCTACCGACATACCGTAATGCCTGAGCTACCTGCACTCAGACTCACTTGAGACCCTCTACCACTACCTGTTCCTCCGGACCGCACGACACTAAGTACCCCAGCGTTTCTCAGTCTGTGCTGACTCGGTGACTTGACTGACTGACTGACTGACTAAGAACGATGTTTTTTTCAGTCTGTACCAGTACTGAATCGTTAATTTGTTGTTGTTGTTGTGATTTGTTCTACCAAAGTGACATCTGTTTTGTCGGAATATAACCTTCTCCTATGATAGATCCTAAAAGTATCGATCTCTGATCTTCGGCCACGGACCAAAGTTTCGAAGTTTCCTGTCCGACTGAGAGAACAATCCCCTATTACGTCGACCACTGAAGTTCAACTTCGGTCACAAGTAAATGATAAGCGTTTTATGATCCCGGGAATTTTTAATACGAGTTAGATCAGACACGAGATCTTTACCTCGTTGGTTCGGACCTACTAGTATAAATGTTGTGTCGAAGTCAAGTCAAGTCAGTGATTCAGTAAAGGCTGAGAAACGCTGGGGTACCTGTTCGAGTGGTCCGAAGGGACAGGTAGTAGTTGAGGGTCTCGAATAAGTTTGAGTACAGGTAGATCAGACACTGAGGTAGGTTGGTAGAGTAGGAGACAGTAGGAGGAGGACGTAAGTTAGAAAGGTTCGTAGTCCCAGAAAAGGTTACTCAGTCAAGAAACGTAGTCCACCGGTTTCATAACCTCAAAGTCGAAGTCGTAGTCAGGAAGGTTACTTATAAGTCCTGACTAAAGGAAATCCTATCTGACCAACCCAGAGGAACGTCAGGTTCCCTGAGAGTTGTCAGAAGAGGTTGTGGTATCAAGTTTTCGTAGTTGAGAAGTCACGAGTCGAAAGTAATACCAGGTTGAGAGTGTAGGTGTGTAATCATGACCTTTTTGGTATCAAAAGTGACCTTCCTGAAAAGTGTTGTACCGAATGATCTATAAAATTCGGATGAGAAGAGAACTCTGGATGACGAATCTCTTTTTCTAAGAAATGTTTTATGACGACGAGTATCTTTTATAATAACATGGACCAGTGGGTTCTCGAGACTACCCCTACATGTTGTTATAATTACAAAATACGAACGATTATGTCGTAGGTAAGACTTTCGGTACCTAGTTGCTCATTAAAATTGGAAATTCAGAGTAATGAATTCTTTATGTAGAGTATTTCGATATCAACGACAACTATCACTAAGTAGACTACTACACCCGTTTCATTTAACTTTTAAAAACATTTCCTAAGTCGTAAGATTTACGGTAATATTTGAAAGTACCCTTTACAAGTTTTATAGTGTAATTGTCTTCAAATCTTCTGACTAAGATTAGGGGTACCTTCTGAAGCACCGTAAGTTGTGAAGTCACCTCCCTCGTTAACGTCCACACCATCTTTACTGTCCTCTTGATCTCCACCTCAGACTTTTACACCGACTCAACGATGTTAGAGTACTATTTCGAAATTGTCTACATTTCAAAGAAGACTTACTTATTTATTTCTGTCACCAAAGAAAGAAAAAACACTAACGTAAATGAATAAGACCCTGTACGACCCAGAAGCAAAGACACGTCCGAAAGGAGATCGACGCCACTCGCCCTCGATGACAGTTCACCGTCCCGGGTCCCAAGAGTCGCGCCACCGAAGAGGACAAGAACAACACTCCGTGTCCGAGACCCCGGACTCCCGAGGTCATCAACACTAAGGATCCGAGATCTCGTGTCCGATTCATAACACCATGTTCCCGAATCAACAAGACGCCGTACACCCTAAAAGGGGTTGGACCTGATCCTTAGTTTGGGGACAGAGGATATAACCATTCACCTAAGAAATGGTGACTCGGTGATCCCTTCGGGGTCTTTTAATAGAGACTCTACCTTAGATGGGGACCACTTCTACGACACTTCTAACAACTTTATTAATTTTTTTTTTTTTCTAATTCGAATCAACTATTTAGTCGTTATCCCGAACTCTCCTGACAGAGGTTAAAACTTTCTTCAAGACGACATCCACTTTTACGATACTTTATCGGAACGGAAGATTTCTCTTTAGTAAACACTTTCCTTCCAGTCGTCTAGTTACACCGTTTGAAGTAATGGAATGAAATTCTTTAATCTTTGTGAGCGGAGTCGGAAGTCGTTGGTGGAGGGACTAGTCAATCGACAGTGGTTATAGTTCTGTTCTGGGAGGTAGTGTTTTTCTCATGTCGAAAGACTTCCGAGTCTATTGCCAATCGTAAAAAATTGTTTTTTCATAAAAAATAGGTTCCTCCGTGTGATAAAAAAACCTGTATTACGACAATACAGATTGTATTGTACATTCTCTGATGTCATATGTCATTTGCATTGAAAACATACGTGACCCTTTCGTTCTGTAAGTGGACTGAGTGTATTAACACTATAAGTGAAATAACACTACCAGACCTCGGTTTGGACGTTATAGAGACTCCATGTAGATTTGAAATTTTGATCTTTCAACACGACCTAACAGTACACCCCCTACACCTAAAAGTTCATTCAGATATGTAAATTCGGTCAAAGAATAGTAATCCTAGGAGGTACGAACATGATAGGTCTTCAAACAAGAAAGGAAACGGATACAAAAAAAAAAGAAAATTAAATAAAAATAACTAAAAAAAATTAAAAATAAAAATGAAATAAAATGAAATGTTATGACATAACCAAAACGGTATGTAACTGTACTTAGGTGGTGCCCACATGTACGCAAGGGTTTATACTTGGGGGGAGGGTGGAGGGAGGGGTAGGAAACGGATACAAAAAATGTGTGTACGTGTCTTGAAAACGACATACGTACAATATATAAATAAAAATATTTACATCACATTGGGGACTGACAAAAGTTTACGGATTGAATTCGAAACTAACGACTCCGTAGGTGATGTTTCTTTCGATAGAGTTCATTCGTGTAACGGTAGGTGTCTATCTCAGTGGTGATGATAAACCCGACAAAAAAGAAAAAAGAGAAAGACACGAACTCTAACAGTGCATACAAATTTAAGTAGTTATTTTTTACTCGGGCACTTTGAGATTTCGGGTGGAAGTTAGGGTTATTTTTTGTCTCAGAGTCGGGACACGAGAGAGAGAGAGAACGAGCGAGATAGTCGTCAGAAAGACACACCAGTGTCACACGGTACCTTAAAGGTCCTGTTAGTTCATTATTTGGAAAAAGGAGGTTTTAAACCACTACAAATAACGACTCCCGTAGAACGTTAGTATTATTCTTGGTGTTTCCGACCAGACCGGTGTTGTAACCAATGGCTTACTGATTCTGGTCGTGTTTTTTTAATGTAAATGTATTTAATATATTGTATCCATATGAAGTTCATAAATAGTCTTTTGAATCTTTTATGACTTACTTTTGACTATATGGGTAATAAATTAGAATTGTTTATTACAATAAAATAGTCTGAATAAGGACTAGGAGAAAAAGACTTTATTTTTTACAACGTTTATATTGATTTCATTGGTTTGCATTGCTGGTTTGTAGTGGAGTCAGACTAAGGTCACGATAAGGTGAAGGACGGAGTAGTAAGACATTATAGGTCTACACGTATGTAAAAGGTAAAGTATAAAAATATAAAATGATGTGGACATATAGTTATGGTTACATTATCAGAGACCTAAAAATTTTGAATATGTCCATCCTACTATGACTGACGTAGAAAGTTGTCGAACGAAAAAAGGGGTGGAAATACGAAAGGTCTAAGTAAGTACAATTATTTGTAAATGTCAAGTAAGTAAATTTGTGATCATACAAGTATACTTGTATAATGTTGAATATATAGATAAGGAATAACGATCTGTAAGTCTCCAAAAGGTAAAACAGGGATAATGATTGTCACGGTGTTCCGTATTCGAGAATGTGTAGAAGAACACGTGGACTCCCTCTCCTGTAAGTTCCATAACTAGATCTTCACGTTAACCACACAGAGTCCCGTACAAGTAGAAGGTAACGTGTTTTATGATGTTTCGTCGTAGGTTTCACGAAGGTCGTTAAATTTACGGACGGAAGTCACATGTCTTCGAGGGTAAAGGGAGGTGATTCCACTATTACACCATAATTGTGTAAGATTATAACAAGGTTGTGTTTCTCTTATTATTTGATTGAGTAAAAGTAAACGTAAGTGGTGTAACTATGACTTCAATTCCTATAAAATCAAACTAAAAGACACTTAACGGAAAGTAGATCAGGGAAAGTATCCCACCAACCCTGACAAAAGGTCCGAGATTCGAGTTCTCGGAAATCGATCCCGGTACAGAGGAAGGGGTTCGTTTGTACTTCTACGAGGGGAGGTGTCGGACGTAGATCCATACTATAATGGGTCCAACACCTTCGTAGTGAGTCTCGAGTGACAAGACCAAACTGACGTGATTGACTAACGGGGAATCCCTAGGTAGGAAGGAAGGAAGGAGGAAGAGAGGGTAGAAGGGAAGGAGGGAAGAAAGGAAAGTCGAGCCTGTATGAAAACACGTAGAAGGACACCATGTAAAGAAATATTTCTTTGATTATTCTCTCTCTTTCATCGTCTGCGGAATCAGATGGTACAACGAACTTGATCAAAATAAAGTAAAATTCAAAAATAGAGGTGGATGACAAGACAGACCAAGGGAAAAACAGAGATTCTATCGAAACCTTTTCACGTAAAACTTTAAAGAGATGGAACCAAAAGACCTTTAAAATCTTTTAATACATGATCAACTAGATAACTATGATAGTCACCACTGATATTAAAATTGTTTTACTTTTCTACTATCTTCTCTAACACTCTTTGTCCCTTTCCCTCTAATAATCAGAAATTTAGAATGGAGATGACTGTAAACCCCGGAAAAGGTTTATGTCTAAGATAATCTGACTAAGATAATCTAGTGTTTGGTGACTAACGAGAATCACGTTAAATCGAAAGATTTAAATTTATCTAGATTTCGATTTATTTTGTAACAAAAGAACTAGTTCAATGATTTTAAAGTCTAGTCCCCTTTAAGGTCAAATATAACCAGAGTTCGATCCTTTTAGAGTCAGGATGGGTTTTGACGATAGAATTAATACCTTAAGATTCTGTAAAATGAGATAGAAATCCGTTTGAAATCGAATTTCGGTGTCATAAACATCCGACTTTCAATAGAGTTCCCAGTTCTTTTGTCTATCATATATACTACTTTCGTCGTATTTTTAAGTTTAAGTTCTTAAAACAATAACCACCTCCGAAAATTTTCAGTCTTTAGAACAAGGTTTTGGAGTCTCCAAAAAGAAACAAAAAAAACTTATTGATGTCACCTGGGGCCTCGTTTCGTCCAAACTTGACGTACCTAGGTGAATATACAACTAAAAAAAGTGATTTGTGTACGATGTCATAATGACCTAGACGTCGACCAACTTAGACGTCTACGTCTTGACATATATGTTTCCTGGTTAACATCTCAATTTGAGTCTAAAATCTGTCACGTCTTCCGACCGTGTAGATTTCAGAGGACAACAAGTTCCCAGTCAACATGGATACGACCAAAGGATCGTGACGGTTTTATTTGATGGTGTTTGATCCACGGAATTTTTGTTGTCAAATAATAGAGTGTCAGGACCTCCGATCCCCAGGTTTCAGTCCCACAACCTCCCCAACTACAAGGGGATTTTGGACTCCCCTCTTAGAAAGAAACGAAGAGGGAGTAATGACCACCAAATGATCACTAAAAACCGTAAGAAACCGACCGTCGACGTTGTGAAGTTAAACGGAAACAACGGTGTATAAGAGAAGAAGACCATTCCTGTGATCAGTATAGTCTAATTTTTGAGTTAGAAAGGACCATCAAGTCTCTCATTTCTTAGACGGACGTTACGTCCTATGGACCCAAACTGGGGATTCAACCCTTCTAGAGGACCTCTTCGTTTACCGTTAGGTGAGGTCATAAGAACGGACCTCTTAAGGTACCTGTCTCCTCGGACCACTCGATGTCATGTACCCCAACGTTTTTCAGTCTGTGTTGACTCGTTGATTGTGATGGAGTCAGACTCGAGGAGAATCATCTAATACAGACATCACTGAGAAAGGTTTATTTAAATGTCTGCAACCCTTCTTCTAACACACTTCTGTTTCGTCTTTGACCTCAATACGATAGTGTTTCGTTCCTTCGGTCCTCGGTGGTCTTCGACCTTTTCTGTTCCCTTCTAAGAGGGGATTTCGAAAGTCTTCTGCATACTGAGACGGTTTGGAAATACAACCTGGAGACTGGAGGTCTTTACACTTTCTTATGTAAAGAAAAAAAAAAAAAGGAAAGAAAAAAAAATTAAAAAAAAAAAAAAAA
>SJYO01037955.1:26495739-26541288 GCA_006410555.1 Capra ibex
TCATTATTATCCAATATCTTTATTTTTAATCTCCTCTTTATCTTCTGAAGTGTTAAATTTTTTTCAATCTTTTTTATTCGTTTTTTTTTTTTTTTTCCTTACTAAAATTTTTATAATTTTTATAGACCGGGAAAGACCACATTACCCGTCACACCCTAGTGAAGGGTCCACCAAGGGAGACAAATTGAAGACAAACGACCAAAAAATCCGAGTGATCAAGTCAGCGCGACACCCCTCCCCCCGACGACGATTGTTTATCGTGACAGCACACGTGTGTCATAGAGACGGGGCGAACCGGACAGGAAAGAGCGCCGCGTGTTTGGCGAGGCCGAGATCCTACGAGTCGGCCCTTGGCATACCCCGACCGGGATCCGACGCACGTGAAGGGGTCAGGTTCGGCGAGTCCAAGCCGCGAGTCCGTCGGGAGTCTCCGTGTCTAAGCCGACCTTGACGCGAAACACGGGAAGGGTCCAGGTTCATCGAGTCCTCAAACCGCTCGCGCTAGTGGAAAAGACGGCGACGACGAGTCGAAAGACCCACCTGGCGACCGCGTGGGGTACTCCGTCTACCACTGACGGGTCGTGGGGGTCTTCAGAATCGTTTCCTCGAACGAACGTCAATCCATTCATTTCAGAGAGGCCCAGACGTTAACGGGGAAAGGTCAAGAATGTTGAGACCGACGGACAGGGGCCGCCCCCTACCAGACGTCGGCCGAAAAGGGCAAGGTAGGAAACAAGACACGAGTCAGGACCGCCACAGAATACAAGCTCAAAAAGCGCACCATCGATAGGGTGTCAGACCAAACGATCGGGTTCAATCTAGCAAGACCAACGCGCACCCCGCAAGGACGGGCTAAGAATGTTTCGAGACGTCGGGCGCGGAGGGCGCGCAGGGACGGGACGGGGGTGAAGGGTTACCGCCTACGTCCACAGACACGACGAAAGGGTGACCCCCTCAATGACAACCCGAACATTAGACAACCAAAATTAATAAATAGATAAAAAGGAAGAACAATACAACGGGAGACACAAAGGTTCCGAGCGGTGTCTGAGCCGTCCCTCTCACAAAGGACCTCAAACCTTTGGAGAGAAGAATTTTAAGGGAAGGGCCCTGCCCGAAGGGAAGGGCCCTGCCTCGAGGGAGGGGTGGAGGAAACAGAGGAAAAAGTAGAAAATATAAAAAAGGATGGACAAAAACTTCTGTTACTAGACGAAAAGACCAACGGACTACAGGAGACGGTCGGATGTCTTCAACAAAACACTTCAAACGAGTCGCAACTTTACAAGAAAACTCCTTAAACACTCCCTCTTTCACCAGAAGGGCAGGATAAGGAGGCGGTAGAAAGGGAGAGGGAAGGTAAACAGTAAAAATTCGGTGGTTCATACACCGAATTAAACGATACCGTAGACATCCTTCGGTTACGTCATAAGAAAAATATATTCAACTCTTTTTAAATAAAGTGGTTAGGGAATAACAACTTGTTAATCCAAAGACTAATTTTCTTATATCATTCTACGATTATTACATGAACTTGTACTACTTTTCTTTACCTCTTCGATAGATTTAATGAATTCTCTATCCAATAATATTTACCCTTCTTTGATGGTCTTTTCGCTAAAGTTAAGTTTTATTTGTAAAAGATCATTAGTCATGGTACCAAAAAGGTCATCAGTACATGTCTACACTCTCAACTTGATATTTTTACCGACTAGTGGTTTCTTAACTACAAAAGCTTAACACCACAACCTCTTCTGAGAACTCTCAGGGAACCTGACGTTCCTCTAGTTTGGTCAGTTAGGATTTCCTTTAGTTGGTATTTATAAATGACCTTCTTGACTACGACTTCGACTTTGAGATTATGAAACCGGTGGATTACGCTTCTCTACTGGACAACCTTTTCTGGGACTACGACCCTTTCTAACTTCCGTTTCTTCTCCCGTCGTCTCCTAATCTACCGATCTATCAGATCAACTGAGTTACCTTTCTTAAACTCGTTTGACGTCCTCTATCGTTTCCTGTCCCTTTGTACCAAAGACGTCAGGTACCCCAACGTTTCTCAACCTGTGTTGAATCGTCGACTTGTTGTTGTCATTAGTGATGTCACGTTTAACCCTTTTACCGTCGAAACCCTCCATTATTTGGAAGTTGGAAGTCCGTGTCTCCCCGTACTCATAAATCGCGTGTACGAAGTCTCCTATAAGCTCGTGACTTATCACCCAACTTGAACCACTGGTAATGTAAAAGAAAATCAGATTTTCAATTACTCAGATGGGGAGTCCGTAGTGGCCGAGTTACCTGTACTCAAACTTGTTCGGGACCCTCAACCACTACCTGTCCCTTCGGACCACACGACGTCGACTACCCCAGCGTTTCTCAGTTTGTGTTGACTTGTTGACTTGACTGACTTGATAGGGAGTCCCTCTCACGACACCCCTTTTTACATACTTTCTCTTTATAGGTTTGACTTCTTTGAATAACTTTCCTGTTAGATTTGGGGTGTTTTCAGAGATTCGAGATTTCTTGTAATGAGACAACAGTAAACCTTTGTCCTCAAAATTTTGTCTTTAAGTTTTTTCAGTACAATTACCTTCAGTGTAGACGATACTGTCCGAATCTTCCTTACTAAGTAGTGTGAACTCTCAATCCTCTTTAAGACTTCTAGAAGAACAGGTTATGGAAGTTAAATAATCTACTTAAGTGACTTAAGTTCCTCTTTTGACTAACCCTTGAAGGGACCGTCAGGTCGTCAATTCTTAGATGGAACGTTACATACGCTGTACCCAAACTAAGGACCAGTCCCTGATTCTAGGGTGTACGGGTGTTTCGTCGACGACTCGAGCACACGAGACCTCGGGTACCCGGTGTTGATCTCGCGGGCTCGCGACGTCGATGACTTCGGACGTCCGAGACCTTGGACACGTGACGTTGATGACTCGGACGTGCGTGTTGATCTCTCAGACACGGGACGTTACTTTCCCGGACGGAGGGCGTTACTACGAAGACACTCGGTGTTGATTCTTGACTGTCCCGGTTTTACTTTCTCTCTCTCTCTCTTTCCTTCCTTTATTCGTTCGGGACTGACCTCATCCTCTCTTAGCAAATTTTTGATCTAATACTTTTTATTCTTGATTTGGATTAAATCGTCACTGTCGGGGAGGAATGAGTTTGTTACAGTTTTATTTACAAAATAATTTTTTTTTTCTAACCAGGAATCAGTGAATCGATCAATTACTATCTTCATTCTAAAGTTAGATCTGAAAGTCTAGGTTGACAGTTTGACTAAAATTTACAACAAATGTAAGAGTCCATTGTACTCTGAATAATTAAAAGACTATAACAAGGAAATTTACTGTAAATTTTGGGATCAAGGTTTCCAACGTTGTTAATGTAAAATGGTTTCGCATTAATATGTCTATAAAAATGAAAGAAATCGTAAAAGGTTTATACGTCTAGAAAATAAAAATGTTAATACTTAGTGTCGGTCCACCACTCTATACCTTTAGAACGTTTATATAACTTTCAGTCCTACATTAGTAGACGCATGAACACTTGATAAGGTTGTAATTTAGTTAAAAGCGGGTGAAATTCGATTAGAATTTATTAGTACAAACTCAAAAAATATTAACTTTTTTAACACTAAGAAAAAGAGGGACATTTACTTACACTTGAATTATAATACCTTTAAAGTACGAATTCATTAAGAGAAAACCACATGTTTATGACAATGATAAGTTAACGGAAAGTTTTATGGTGGTTTTCTGACATAAACATCTTATATTTTTAAATCTCATTAAACTATTCTATTAGTACTTTATTTTTGTAAAACAGTTGTTTTTACCTATCTATATTCTAATGAAGAGTGTGAAGAAACACAAAAAGTTTAAAGTATATTAGCAATTTATAAAGTGTAACTGTTGTTTTTATTCGAATATAACATGTTTAATTTTACTTTGATTATTCTTTTTGTTATACTTTTGGACTAAAAGATTTGATTTAGTTTTCGAGTAGGAAAGAGATGGATTCACCTATTTTTATCCTATACTAAACTATTTTTGTTTCAGTATTTGGAATGACCGACGAAGATGTTTTCCAACGATATTTATAAATAGAAATACAGAGAACCCATCACGTACTATTCATCGATTTGTTACAGTGAATCAAAGTTTACTTATACTTACGACTTCTAACTAACGAAATTACAATTACATCATGGACCGTAATTCAAATAAGTGGTATACGAAAGGAAAAGAAAGGTCGAAGGACACATAGATAAGATTTTCAAAGACTTAGAATAAGTCATACTTAAATCGAGCTCTAGTAAAAGTTTGATTGTACGTTGACGATACTTGTAATTTAAATACTTAAGAATTTTCCTCTTTATGATATTACTGAATGTAGTATCTCCAGAAACGAATAGTTTCCAACGTCCATTGAACCGAAAGGCAAAGAAGAGGTTAAGACGGTCCACTTTGACCGGAAAGTCTGTATAATTACTAAATAAGATTTCTTTAATACAGTCCACATCGTACCTTTCCCATGGAGGACACACGTCCCGGGATCTACTCTTCCTTACCGACGTACCAACCCTATGTCGACCTCTGTCCTCCGGGTAGACTTTCCTCGATGTCAAAGTCAAAGAGTTCCGGTCGTGTACAGTCCCAGTTCACATCGACGTCTCGTTACACTGCGAGTGTCAAGTTCCGGAGGTAGGAGGGACGGTAGGGTACTTTTGGGACCCTCTGAACAGACGTTTCTTTTGCTTCCCTGGAGGAGAGTTCTGGACTGTCTTTTCAGGAAGGAGTGGTTGAGACCGTAACTCTGTCTTGGTTCCTTTAATGTGTGAGAGGGCTGTAGAGACCACGGCACTGAGCCTAAGTTGGACCGACTTTAGTGGAGTCGAGGGGCGTTCTGACTCCGGTTCGTGTTGTTTTCGGGTTGAACCGTTTTCGAGTGCGCCACCTTCGACTTACGTTTCTTTTGGGTCGTGTCACCTTCACTTGTAGGAGTACCGCACTTCGACCCGACTGAGGTTTCCTCTCCGAAGTTAGGCAGAACCGAAGGGGGAAAATATGTAAACTGAGGACGGGGGAACTCGGACGGGATACATTTAACCCGATCGGCCCTCCCGACAAACAAGGTGGACTTCAAGAGTGAGGTCAGGAGTCTAAAAGAAAACAAAGTAAAAGTACCCTAAAAAGGAAAGAAATTTAGTGACGGTAAAACCTGAGGAAAAAGGATAAAGTTGATGGATTGTGTACCTCTACTATATGGATTGGTTTATTTAATAGAAATTTTTTTCTCTCTCTAAAAAGGTAATATTGATTTAACTTGTTTCTTGTGGAGACTATATTTGATTTTAACCAAGAATTGGACGTCAACAGTATAACCTATAAAAACCTATAAATTTGTTAGATAAATGACTTTATATTCGGTTAAACTTTGTATAAATGTTTATAGTGGGAGGGTACTCCATTACCTGTTAAATTTTTACCGGTAATGGACCAAATTTTTTTAACTTATAAAGAGTCTTTATACTACACACATGGAACTTTTAGGACACGTTTTTCTTTTACTCATTCTTTTTTATCACACATTATCGATCATCAAATATCTTTGTGTAAAGATAGTTAATAGGTGACAGTATAATAATTAGTTGTAGTTTTTATAGTTGATTCAGTGTTTATTACATAACGAGTAGGTCTCATGATGTCCACCCCATTGGTGACCGTAAGTATGTTCTCACTTACCTTAAGGATTTATAGGTGAAACTAGGAAGTAAATAGGAAGTAAAAGAAGAGATTATCCAAGGAATAAAGATTCGAGGATATAAGTTAATTGTGTATAGGAATAAATATGAAAGAGGTGTTATGAAGGTGACGAAAACCCGTACCCATTTATAGTTGAGAGGAAATAACCATTGTCGTCTCATTATTTCAAATACTTCTGTCGTAAGTAATACCTATAAAATAAGATTGAAAGGTCAAGTCATTAAGAAAGAAGTCACCACAAATATTAGAAACCACCCGTCTGAGGTTCCGACAGGGTTTACTAAGTGTGGAGGATAAGAACTGGAATACATTAGGGGACGACGACGATTCAGCGAAGTCAGCACAGGCTGAGACACGCTGGGGTATCTGCCCGTCGGGTGGTCCGAGGGGGTAGGGATCCCAAGAGGTCCGTTAGGGGAAGGGGAAACAATAAGTGAACTGTGTTACTGAACCAGAAGACTGGTTGTCAGAATAATGGTCTGAGAGAGATATCCGAGAGAGACAAAATTTGACAAGATTGACTCTCCGGGTATGCCGTTTCTTGACTTCCTACGAAGATGGGTTTCCGGTCATTTATTTACTTCGGAAGTCAGACTGTTGGACGAACGTGGATGTGTTTAAACGTCGTCTAGAATGAGATGCACTCGGAGATTTACTGTGGGAAGGGGACTATAAGACTAACGTTGAAACACTCTGAGACTTAGTCACTTAGGTTAATTCGGTACCGAACTAAGGTCTGGGTGTCTTTGACCATTATCTTCACACAACAAAAGTCTTTTCCAAATATTTGAGCTTGGGTTTTGTTGTTTCATTTACCGTTACCCTAGTATGAATAGTTATTCATGGAATTTACATTTACCCAACTTACGGGGTTGGTTTTCTGTTTCTGACCGACTTACCTATGTTTTTGTTCTGGAGATATATACGATAAATGTTCTCTGGGTAGAGTTTGGTTCCCTGTATATATCTAACTTTCACTTCTCGACCTTTTTCTATAAAGTACGTTTACCTCTGGTTTTCTTTCGTCCTTATCGTTATGAGTATAGTCTATTTTATCTGAAACTTTATTTCCGGCACTTTTCTCTGTTTCTTCCTGTGATGTATTACTGGTTCCTCGTTAGGTTCTTCTACATTGTTAATATTTATATATACGTGGGTTGTATCCTCGTGACATTATACATTCCGTTTACGTTTGTTTATAGTTTCCCCTTTAATTATGGGGTGAGTGTGGATACCTATCTAGTTGATTTGTCTTATAATCGTTCCTTTGTGTTTGAAATTTACTACGTTACTATGTCACTTGGTCAATCTGGATTAACTATAGATATCCTGTAAAGTGGGGTTTTGTTACTTAAAGTGGAAAAAGAGTTCACGTGTGTCTTGTAAGAGGTCCTATCTAGTGTAGTACCCGGTATTTAGATCGGAACCAATTAAGTTTTTTTAACTTTAATAAAGTTCGGAGAAAAGACTAGTGTTACGTCATTCTAATATACAGTTAATGTCCTTTTTTTTTGATAATTTTTATGTTTGTATACCTCCGATTTGTTGTACGAAGACTTATTGGTTGTTGGTACGAAGACTAAAGAAAACTTGTTTTCTTTAGTTTTATGCGTATCTTTACTTACTTTTACTTTTGTGTTGTGGGTTTTGAATACCCTAAGTCATTTTTGTCACGATTCCCTTTCCAAGTATCGTTATGTTCGAATGGAGTTCTTTGTTCTCTTTTTAGTTTATTTATTGGATTGAGATGTAGATTTCGTTGATCTTTTTCTTCTTTACTTCTTGGGGTCCCAATCATCTTCCTTTCTTTAGTATTTTTAATCCCGTCTTTATTTACTTTTTCTTTGTTCCTCTGGGATCGTTTTTAGTGTTTCGATTTATTTTGGACCAAGAAACTCTTCTATTTATTTTATCTTTTTGGTAATCGGTCTGAGTAGTTCTCTTTTTCCCTCTTCTTTGTTTAGTTGTTTTAATCTTTACTTTTATCTCTTTAGCGTTGTCTGTTGTGTCTTTATGTTTCCTAGTGTTCTCTGATAGTCGTTGAGATACGGTTATTTTACCTGTTGAACCTTCTTTACCTGTTTAAGAATCTTTTCATATTGAAAGGTTTTGACTTGATCCTTCTTTATCTTTTAGAACTGTCTGGTTAGTGTTCGTGTCTTTAGTTTTGACATCAGTCTTTAGAAGATCGTTTGTCTTCGGGTCCTGGTCTACCGAAGTGTCGACTTAATATGGTTTTTAAATCTCTTCTCGATTACGGATAGGATGAGTTTGAGAAGGTCTTTTAACGTCTCCTTCCATTTGAAGATTTGAGTAAGAAACTCTGGTGGTAGTGGGATTATGGTTTTCGTCTGATTCTCAGGTGTGTGTGTTTTTCTTTTGATGTCCGGTTATAGTGACTACTTGTATCTACGTTTTTAGGAATTGTTTTAGGATCATTTGTCTTAGGTTGTTGTATAATTTTCTAGTATGTAGTACTGGTTTAACCGAAATAAGGTCTCTACGTTCCTAAGAAGTTTTAAGTGTTTAGTTAGTTACACTATGTGGTGTAATTGTTTAATTTTCTATTTTTAATATACTAATAGAGTTATCTACGTCTCTTTCGGAAACTGTTTTAAGTTGTAGGTAAATACTATTTTTGGGAGGTCTTTTGTCCTTATCTTCCTTGTATGGAGTTGTATTATTTTCGGTATATACTATTTGGGTGTCTTTTGTAATACGAGTCACCTTTTTAACTTTCGTAAAGGGGATTTCAGTCCTTGTTCTGTTACCACGGGTGAGAATGGTGATGATAAGCTGTATTAAAACCTCCAAAATCCTTGTCGTTAGTCTCGTCTTTTTCTTTATTTTCCTTAGGTCTAACCTTTTCTTCATTTTAAGAATGACAAACGTCTACTGTACTAGGAGATGTATCTTTTGGGGTTTCTGAGGTGGTCTTTTAATGATCTCGATTAGTTACTTATATCATTTCAACGTCCTATATTTTAATTGTGTGTCTTAAGGATATGTGATTGTTACTCTTTTGTCTTTCTCTTTAATTCCTTTGTTAAGGTAAGTGGTAACGTTGCTTTTCTTATTTTATGAATCCTTATGTAGATGGATTCCTTTGTTTTCTGGAGATATATCTTTTGATATTTTGTGACTAGTTTATTTAGTTTCTACTGTGTTTATCTACCTCTGTATATGCTACAAGTACCTAGCCTTCTTTAGTTATATCACTTTTACTCATATGATGGGTTTCGTTAGATATCTAAGTTACGTTAGGGATAGTTCGATGGTTGTCATAAAAAGTCTCTTGATCTTGTTTATTAAAGTTCTAAACATACCTTTATGTTTTTTGGAGCTTATCGGTTTCGTTATAACTCTTTCTTCTTACCTTGACCTCCTTAGTTGCACGGACTGAAGTCCGAGATGATGTTTCGGTGTCAGTAGTTCTGTCATACTATGACCGTGTTTCTGTCTTTATATCTAGTTACCTTGTTTTATCTTTCGGGTCTCTATTTAGGTGTGTGGATACCTGTAGAATAGAAACTGTTCCCTCCGTTATTATATGTTAACTCTTTTCTGTTAGAGAAAAACCACGATTCTTTTGACCAGTTGGTGAACATTTTCTTACTTTGATCTCGTAAAAGATTGTGGTATGTGTTTTTATTTGAGTTTAAATTTCTAGATTTACATTCTGGTCTTTGATATTTTGAGGATCTCCTTTTGTATCCCTTTTTGAGAGACTGTATTTAGTATCGTCCTAGGAGTTACTGGGTGGAGGGTCTTATAACCTTTATTTTCGTTTTTGTTTACTCTGGATTAATTTGCATTTTCGAAAACGTGTTACTTCCCTTGATTGTCGTTCCACTTTTCTGTCGGAAGTCTTACCCTCTTTTATTATCGTTTACTTCGTTGACTGTTTGTTGCTTAGAGGTTTTATATGTTCGTCGAGGACGTCGAGTTAAGGTATTGTTATTTACTGAGTTAGTTTTTTACCCGGTTTCTTGATTTGTCTGTAAAGACGTTTCTTCTGTATGTCTACCGATTGTTTGTGTACTTTTCTACGAATTCTAGTGAGTAATAGTCTCTTTACGTTTAGTTTTGGTGTTACTCCATGGTAAAGTACGGTCAGTCTTGCCCACGATAGGTTTTCAGACGTTTGTTATTTACGACCTCTCCCACGTCTCTTTTCCCTTGGGAGAATGTGACAACCACCCTTACGTTTGATCATGTCGGTGATACCTCTTGCCACACCTCTAAGGAATTTTTTGACCTTTATCTTGACGGTATCCTGGGTCGTGAGGGTGACGACCCGTATGTGTGGCTCCTTTGGTCTTCACTTTCTGTGCACATGGGGTCACAAGTAGCGTCGTGACAAATATTATCCGTCCTGTACCTTCGTTGGATCTACAGGTAACCGTCTGCTTACCTATTCTTTCGACACCATGTATATGTGTTACCTTATGATGAGGTGATATTTTTTTCTACGTAAACTTAGTCAAGATTACTCCACCTATTTTGACCTCGGATAATATGCCTCACTTCATTCGGTCTTTCTTTTTGTGGTTATGTTATATAATTATGTATATATACCTTAAATCTTTCTACCATTACTACTGGGATATGCGCTCCGTCGTTTTCTCTGTGCCTACATTTCTTGTCTGAAAACCTGAGACACCCTCTTCCGTTCCCACCCTACTAAACTCTGTTATCGTAACTTTGTACATTTAATAGTAGACACTTTATCTAGAGGTTAGGTCCAAGCTACGTATTCTATCCCACGAGTCCCGACCACGTGACCCTACTGGGACTCCCTACCCTACCCCTTCCTCCACCTTCCCAAGTCCTACCCCTTGTGTACATGTGGGTACCGACTAAGTACAGTTGCATACCCCTTTTGATGATATTATAACATTTCATTAATCGGAGGTTAATTTTATTTAATCAAAAATTTTTTCTCGTTGGGGGGTTTTTTTACGGTCCTTCAGTTTACCGAGGATATTTCGTCTACCTTTATTCTCACAACAAAATTCTTCGATTCTCACGTCAATACACAATACATCTTATCTAGTGATTATGTCAAAACACAAGAATTAAAATTACAAAACAAAAAGGTCAAACCCATGAAAGGAGTACCGAGTCTACCATTTCTTAGACGGACGTTACGTCCTCTGAGTCCAAGTTAGGGACCCACCCCTGCTAGGGGAACTCTTCCTTTACCGTTGAGTGAGGTCCTAAGACACAGACCTCTTAGGGAACCTGTCTCCTCGGACGACCCGATATTAGGTACCCCCAGTGTTTCTCGACCTGTACTGACTCACTGATTGTGAAAGTGAAAAGGTCAAAAGTTCATAAACTGAAAAAAAACGTTTATACGTCACTGTACAAAATATCAAAGGTCAAGATATGAATTTTAAAAGTTAGAAAATAAGATAAGAATTGTGTCATTTGTAATTAAATTTCGTATAAAGTATCAGGTTTATAAACCACGGGGAAACCCAGACAAAGATAACAGATGACACAGACGGCTAAAAGTAAGACTGGTAGAAAGAGGAAAACACGGTTTAGTAATATACCTATATAATATAAACTTTTTGACGAACATCTTTATTAAACTCTGGATCGTTATACAAGAGAAAGAGGTTTCACCGTAGAAAGTTTAAGAATCTCGTGAGCTTTAGAGTCCAGTGTAATTAGATGAATTATTTTGAAGTCTAAAAAATCCGATAGATCAACTGAGTCAAGATTTGATATAAGATACACTTACCAAATGAAGATCAAGTAGGAACACCAATAAGTCCTAGTAAATTCCTTAAGATAGTCTCAGGGTTGGAACCTTTAGGACACGACATTAGACAAGACTGAAATGTTCTGATAATTTTCAGAAGGGTTGAAAAGTCGGAGGAGAAGAACCAATTGTTTAACGGGGAGGTCTCTTTTTCGTCTGGGTCATAATCTAGATGGAAAGATCTAAAGGTAAAAGAAGGTCTATCGTCAGACGGTTAATGAGTGATGGGACAATGGAGAGATTACTGAAATTCACCTATAAACGATACTTATCATTCCCTCAAATTTGATTTACTAGAAGGGTGATAAAAACCTTCGTCTTCAGTACAATTAAGAATCGAAACATTGATCAAACACAAACTAACGGTAAACCCGGAGAAGAGATCAGACTATGCCCGAGTTGAGACATTCTCGTAGGATTACTAAGAAGGTGTTGACCCATACTACCATGACGTCTGTTGAGTTGTTTTATGAGACATGTCACAGGTTTGTCAGACGAGATGTCCCTGCGTTTCGTTAAAGGTCGTGGATAGATAACATTTGTGTGTTATCTTACGTTTAGATCTCAGTGGTCTAAAATGATGAAAAGTTTTCTTGAACTTTCGACCTACAAAATATTCGGGAGAGGAAAAATTATAACGTTGATTTTGTTTTTTGAATTGTGGTACACACCATTTCTAATTACTGTATTTGTCTTGAGTCGACAATTTGATTTAATAGGGACTACGGGTAAATTCAGGACGAGTGGAATAATAACTAATTACTAATGAACGACCCTCTTTATAGTTATTGGAGTCTATGTGTCTACTGTGGTAGGAATGCCGTCTTTCGTGTCTTGATTTCCCGGAGAACTACTTTCACTTTCACCTCTAATTTTTTCAACCGAATTTTGAGTTGTAAGTCTTTTGATTCTAGTACCATAGACCAGGGTAGTACAGTACCGTTTATCTGCCCCTTTGTTATCTTTGTCTCTCTCTGATAAAACCCCCGAGGTTTTAGTGACGTCCACCACTGACTGTGAACGAAGAACCTTTTTTTCGAGACTAGTTGGTTCTGTCGTAAAATTTTTTGTCTCTGTAATGAAATGGTTGTTTCCAGATCAGTTTCGATACCAAAAAGGTCATCAGTACATACCTACACTCTCAACCTGATATTTCTTTCGACTCGTGGCTTCTTAACTACGAAAACTTGACACCACAACCTCTTCTGAGAACTCTCAGGGAACCTGACGTTCTTTTAGATTGGTCAGGTAGGATTTCCTTTAGTCAGGACTTATAAGTAACCTTCCTGACTACAACTTCGACTTTGAGGTTATGAAACCGGTGGACTCCGCTTCTTGGCTGAGTAATCTTTTCTGGGACTACGACCCTTTCTAACTTCCACCCTCCTCTTCCCCTGCTGTCTCCTACTCTATCAACCTACCATAGTAGATGAGCTACTTGTACTTAAACTCGTTCAAGACCCTCAACCACTACATGTCCCTTCGGACCACACGACGTCAGATACCCCCAACCTTTCTCAGTCTGTAATGACTCACTGACTTGACTGACTGACTTACTAATTAATTCCTAATTCCCTCATTTGAATAACCTTACCAAGACGTCTAGGATTATTTCACGAATATTGTTTTGATAACGATCAAACTTTTATTTCCAGTTCAAAATATACTTGACTTCTGGGTCTCTTCATGAATGGTACTCATTCAAAAGTAAAAGGATTCTAGTACTGTCAAAAATCATTAAGTTTGGATCTTAATTTGACTATTTTTCATGTCCGTCGAGTAAATATTTCAATGAACCAATGTATAAAGACGTAGAATATATAGAGATGTACTATTTACGTATTCCGGTATCATTTTTACTTATATTAACGATAATATATATATATATAGTGTAGAATTTTTTATGATTTCCAAACTTATAGAAAAATATTTAAGTGTTAAAAATATTTTTGTAAGGTTTTCACATATAAACTTAATTTTATAATTTTATAGTTCGAAGATTAGTAAATATGTCAATAGATTTACTTTTATTTATAACCAATGAAAGAAGACGGAAGTCGTAAAGATTTGACCAACTATGTACAAAAACGATATACAGTGATTACATTTTGAAGTAAATGACACAGGTTTTTGATTTCTCCATTTTTTCTGTTTACTCGACAGTAGACGTACATATTAGAACCCAAAGGGTAGTTCAGTAAGGATCTCTTGTAACAACAACAACAAATCAGTGATTCAACATAGACTGAGAAACGTTGGGATACCTGACGGTCAGAGGGAACAGGTACCTTAAGAGTTCCGTTCTTATGACCTTCTCCAACGGTAAAGGAAGAGGTCCCCTAGAAGAACTGGGTCCCTAACTTGAACGTAGAGGACGCAACCGTCCACCTAAGAAATGGTGACTCGGTGGTCTCTTCTGCAATGAACGGAAATTCAGGTCACCGTCAGGGAAATGTGTTAAAGCCTTCCCGAAGAGAATATTGAGTCAACTATTTCTTAGTCGGACGTTTCATCCTCTGGTGCCAAACTAATGACCTAACCCTGCTAGACGCCCTCTTCCGTATTCAATGGGTAAGGTCATCAGAACCCGAGGGGGACACCCAGTCGACCATTTCTTAGATGGCCGTTACGTCCTCTGGACCCAAGCTAGAGATCTAACCCTTCTAGGGGACCTCTCCCTTTCCGGAAGTCCTAAGATCGGACCTCTTAAGGTACCTGACATATCAGGTACCCAATCTTTCTCAACCTCTGCTGACTCGGTGAAAGTGAATGTATTAGAACTTTTGTTTAGTTTAATAGAATATTGATATTAATAGAAAATTTTTACGTTTTTTTTTCGGTTTTATGTTGGATGTGTAATTTGGAGTTTGAATACAGGTTTGATAATATTTACAAAATCTTCGGTTAAAGTTCACAGTTTTTAATAATTGTCTACTAAACATCACTTTTCGTCTTAACACATCCTACTGTCATTGTGTTTTACATTATTTCTAGACTTTGTCTTCGACCACAAAATGTATTTCTCCCCCCCTATTTCTTTACACTAGTTCTTTACCTCCAAGTAAAACATGATTTTTACTACAGGTCTTGTAAAAAAAATTTCGTCCGTTTAATACTCTTATGAAAATTTCAATATATCAGAGTATTCGATATCAATTACTTTACGAAATCAGCGATTTAGGACAGACTGAGAACACTGGGGTACCTGACATCAGACGGTCTGAGGAGACAAGTACCCTAAGAGGTCCGTTCTTATGACCTCACCCAACGGTAAAGGAAGAGGTCAATTACTTCTCTTTTCGAATAAACCTACCATTGATGACGACATATAATCAGATATAGTACTTTTTTCGTTCTCTCAAGGTCTTTTTGTAGATAAAGAAGAAATAACTGATACGGTTTCGAAAGCTGACACACGTAGTGTTATTTGACACCTTTTAAGACTTTCTCTACTCTTATGGTCTGGTGGACTGGACGGAGAACTCTTTGGATATACGTCCAGTCCTTCGTTGTCAATCTTGACCTGTGCCTTGTCTGACCAAGGTTTATCCTTTTCCTCATGTAGTTCCGACGTATAACAGTGAGACGAATAAATTGAATATACGTCTCATGTAGTACTCTTTATGACCCGACCTTCTTTGTGTTCGACCTTAGTTCTAACGTTCCTCTTTATAGTCATCAGAGTCTATACGTCTACTGTGGTGGGAATACCGTCTTTCACTTCTTGACTTCTCGGAGAACTACTTTCACTTTCTCCTCTCACTTTTTCAACCGAATTTCGAGTTGTAAGTCTTTTGTTTCTAGTACCGTAGACCAGGGTAGTGAAGTACCCTTTATCTACCCCTTTGTCACCTTTGTCACAGTCTGAAATAAAACCCCCCGAGGTTTTAGTGACGTCTATCACTGACGTCGGTACTTTAATTTTCTGTGAATGAGAAACCTTCTTTTCAATACTGGTTGGATCTATCGTATAAGTTTTCGTCTCTGTAATGAAANTTTCCAGGTA
Organism: Capra ibex; assembly: GCA_006410555.1. NCBI lineage: Eukaryota > Metazoa > Chordata > Mammalia > Artiodactyla > Bovidae > Capra > Capra ibex. Next base: position 26,511,287 of record SJYO01037955.1, read on the forward strand.
GATCAGTTCCGATACCAAAAAGGTCACCAGTACATACCTACACTCTCAACCTGACACTTCTTTCGACTCACGACTTCTTAACTACGAAAACTTCACACCACAACCTCTTCTGAGAACTCTCAGGGAACCTGACGTTCCTCTAGGTTGGTCAGGTAAGACTTCCTCTAGTCGGGACCCTAAAGAAACCTGCCTTACTACGACTTCGAATTTGAGGTTATGAAACCGGTGGAGTACGCTTCTCAACTGAGTAACCTTTTCTGAGACTACGACCCTCCCTAACCCCGTCCTCTTCCCCTGCTGTCTCCTACTCTACCGACCTACCGTAGAGACTGATCTACCTGTACTCAGACTCACTTGAGGCCCTCAACCACTACCTGTCCCTCCGGACCGAACGACGCTAAGTACCCCAGTGTTTCTCAACCTGTGCTGACTCACTGACTTGACTTGACTTGACTTGACTTCAACTGTTGACGTTTTTATTCCACCCAAAACAAATAAGTAACTAAGAGAATTTGTATGAAAGTACGTAAGGATTGTCATTTACATAAGTTTTATTGAAACCGATATAGGTTGATCGAAAATATCCGTCCTAAACGTAAAGTCAGATTTCACAATGAATGTGATTATGTTACGAAAGAACATGTTTCGTGTCCTTTCGATGGTATCAGGTCTAGTAGACTGTTTTTACTTTTCCATTCTATTGATCGAAAATAGAAATCTGTCATTATATCGAGATTCTCTTAAAATATAACTTATAAACCACATTCCTTATTGGTAAATACATATATGAAAATGAAAGTTTACTAATATACAGAGGTTAAATTTTGATATAATCGTTAAACACTTGTATAACACTACATCTCAAGTACTTAACATACTGAGGACAAAAATTCTTAAAGACTGTGAAAGACACCAGATGATTTGTTAAAACATAGGTACAAGATAGTGTAAAATTTTCTAGATAAAACAAACATTCTAAGTTTTAAAATAACAGTTGAAATGATTAGTAAGGAGTAAAAATCAATGAAGTTGAAGAATTCTGAATCAAATTCATTGTAAAGTGTGTGACTAATGTTAGACATTATGTTTTACTATAAAATTATGATCTAAAAAACAACGGAACGTAACAAACTTTAATATCCACGAGTGAGACGAAATAAGAATGAAAACGGATCATACTGAAACATATGAGTAATGTAAATAAGTAAAACTTAAGAGGTAAGTGACCAAGGAGATAATTTAGTGCACGATTAGTTGGTGTAAAAATTATTTAAACATTCTCTGACCCTACAAGACTGTAAAAAGTTGACAGGATTCGAGTTGTAAGTCTTTTGCTTATAGTACCGTAGGCCAGGGTAGTGAAGTACCCTTTATCTACCCCTTTGTCATCTTTGTCACAGTCTGAAATAAAAAGACCCGAGGTTTTAGTGACGTCTATCACTGACGTCGGTACTTTAATTTTCTGCGAATGAGGAACCATCTTTTCAATACTGGTTGGATCTGTCGTATAAGTTTTCGTCTCTGTAATGAAACGGTTGTTTTCAGTCAGATCAGTTCCGATACCAAAAAGATCACCAGTACATACCTACACTCTCAACCTGACACTTCTTCCGACTCACGGTTTCTTAACTACGAAAACTTGACACCACAACCTCTTCTGAACTCTCAGGGACCTGACGTTCCTCTCGGTTGATCAGGTAAGACTTCCTCTAGTCGGGACCCTAAAGAAACCTTCCTTACTACGATTTCGACTTCGAGGCCATGAAACCGGTTGAGTACACTTCTCAACTGAGTGACCTTTTCTGAGGTTACGACCCTCCTTAACCCCCGTCCTCCTCTTCCCCTGCTGTCTCCTACTCTACCGACCTACCGTAGTGACTGAGATACCTGCACTCAGACTCACTTGAGGTCCTCAACCACTACCTGTCCCTTCGGACCGCACGACGTTAAGTACCCCAGCGTCTCAGCCTGTGCTGACTCGCTGACTTGACTTGACTTGACTTGGATAGATATATAAACCTTAAGGGTCCACCGTGATCACCATTTCTTGGACGGACGGTTGTGTCCCTTCATTCTCCGAGTCCAAGCTAGGGACCCAATCCTTCTACGAAACCTCTTCCTTTACCGTTGGGTGAGGTCATAAGAACGGACTTTTTAGGGTACCTGTCTCCTCGGACCGTCCGAGGTCAGGTACCCCGACGTCTCAGTCTGTACCGACTTCGTTGAATCGTCCGCACTGTATAAATAGATCTGATCAGATCTAAAGAAGACTACATTACAAAGGGGGTCTTCAGATTTGTTACGATGTAACAAGAGGTTACAACACAATATACGTTTATACTATGGTTAATCTAAAACAAAGAATCATTTGTTGTAAAAAACCCTTTACGAAAATCTTTTGTGGGTTAAACCCCATTTGGTTCATTTGTGGTTTAAGGGTCCATTTAGAACTTGAAAAGTGGAAGTAAGTGTCTAGATAGATGAATGAGAAGAAGGACAAAAACCTTTTACGGTAGATAGTTCTTGGTTTAGTTTACGATGAACGAGGTTCCTTTCAAGGATCCCAGGTACGGTCAGTCTTAATTGTAAAGGAAATAGACTTAAATATGGTGACTATATGGTGACATCGTGACTGATCTAGATATCACATAATGACCTCTTATAGGTGGTGTCTGGGACCTCAGTCTGGTGGAACCAAGTTTAGGATTAGGACAAAGAAAGGTCAACATTCCTCATACTGTTCCGACATATAATAGTGGGACGAATAAATTGAATATACGTCTCATGTAGTACTCTTTGTGACCTGACCTTCTTTGTGTTCGACCTTAGTTCTAACGGTTCCCTTTATAGTTATTGGAGTCTATACGTCTACTGTGGTGGAAATATCGTCTTTCACTTCTCCTTGCTTTTTGGGAGAACTACTTTCACTTTCACCTCTCTCTTTTTCAACCGAATTTCGAGTCGTAAGTTTTTTTCTAGTACCGTAGGTCAGGGTAGTGAAGTACCCTTTATCTACCCCTTTGTCACCTTTGTCACAGTCTGAAATAAAACCCCCCGAGGTTTTAGTGACGTATACCACTGACGTCGGTACTTTAATTTTCTGTGAATGAGAAACCTTCTTTTCAATACTGGTTGGATCTATCGTATAACTTGTCGTCTCTGTAATGAAACGGTTGATTCCAGGCAGATCAGTTCCGATACCAAAAAGGACACCAGTACATCCTACACTCAACCTGACACTTCTTCCGACTCACGACTTATTAACTACGAAAACTTGATACCACAACCTCTTCTGAGAACTCTCAGGGAACCTGACGTTCCTCTAGGTTGGTCAGGTAAGACTTCCTCTAGTCGGGACCCTAAAGAAACCTCCCTTACTACGACCTCGACTTTGAGGTCATGAAACCGGTGGAGTACGTTTCTCAACTGAGTGACCTTTTCTGAGACTACGACGCTCCCTAACCCCCGTCCTCCTCTTCCCCTGTTGTCTCGTACTCTACCGATCTACCGTAGTGACTGAACTACATACAACTCAGACTCACTTGAGGCCCTCAACCACTACCTGTCTCTCCGGACCCCACGACACTAAGTACCCCAGTGTTTCTCAGCCTATGCTGACTCGCTGACTGGACTTGACTTCCAACACGGGAGATGTAGACGTAAAAACAAAATGTACTTCCGACTTCCTCTTACGTTATAGGTTCAACCTTATTTGTCCTTGTTCCCATCCTTTGTTATAAGGTTCGTAACCATTGTTATTTATTTTCTGACACCTTTTGTTGTTGTTGTTGTTGTTTTGGTTCTCGTTGTTGTTTCCATTAAAAACCTACTTGGAATTAATAATCGTTCTTATTGTTAAAATGGTTGACTGTTGACTAAAACTTTGTATTGTTTGGATCAAAGGGTTAGAAACCCTGTCTTGTTTACGTTGATCGTCTTTGTACAATTACAATGAAGATTCCAGATTCTTGGATCCAACGTATATTAAGTAGTCCACATAATGAATAGTAGACACTTTGGAATAATTACAGTGAAATTGAAGGAACTCAGCCGAAGGATAAACACGTTTTATAACAAGTACAAAACCTCCCAAACACATCCCTAGATTTTGAGACACGGTACAATAATGTTTTTATGAAATTTTTTTATTGTTTTGGACATGTATAAGAGTTCGTAAACTTAATGACAGAAACATAATGAAAATTTTGGTGTCTTTTACGTCGTCCTGAACACCTCAGAAGGTCCCTTGTCTTGAGGACATATGGAGTAGAGAATAAATGTTTTTTCGAAATCGGAGGTTCCGGAAGGGAGTCAAGGTTTGTCGTTTAAGTTAGTCTCTTTACTCTGTTACGTCTTTGTTCGTTTTTATCAGTCCGTTCTGTTACGAGTTTGATGACGTGTTGACGTGAGTAGAGTGTGTGATCCTTTCATCCCGAGTTTTAAGAGGTTCGGTCCGAAGTCGTTATGCACTTGGCACTTGAAGGTCTACAAGTTCGACCAAAATCTTTTCCGTCTCCTTGGTCTCTAGTTTACCGGTTGTAGGCGACCTAGTAGTTTTTTCGTTCTCAAGGTCTTTTTGTAGATAAAGACGAAATAACTGATACGGTTTCGGAAACTGACACACGTAGTGTTATTTGACACCTTTTAAGACTTTCTCTACTCTTATGGTCTGGTGGACTGGACGGAGAACTCTTTGGATATACGTCAAGTCCCTCGTTGTCAATCTTGACCTGTACCTTGTTGTCTGACCAAGGTTTATCCTTTTCCTCATGTAGTTCCGACGTATAACAGTGAGACGAATAAATTGAATATACGTCTCATGTAGTACTCTTTATGACCCGACCTTCTTTGTGTTCGACCTTAGTTCTAACGTTCCTCTTTATAGTCATCAGAGTCTATACGTCTACTGTGGTGGGAATACCGTCTTTCACTTCTTGACTTCTCGGAGAACTACTTTCCTTTTCTCCTCTCACTCTTTCAACCGAATTTCGAGTTGTAAGTCTTTTGCTCCTAGTACCGTAGACCAGGGTAGTGAAGTACCCTTTATCTACCCCCTTGTCACCTTTGTCACAGTCTGAAATAAAAAACCCCGAAGTTTTAGTGACGTCTACTACTGACGTCGGTACTTTAATTTTCTGCGAATGAGGAACATTCCTTTCAATACTGGGTGGATCTGTCGTATAATTTTTCGTGTCTATAATGAAACAGTTGTTTCCAGGTAGATCAGTTCCGATACCAAAAAGGTCATCAGTACATACCTACACTCTCAACCTGCTAATTCTTTCGACTCAGGCTTCTTAACTACGAAAACTTGACACCACAACCTCTTCTGAGAACCCTCAGGGAACCTGACGTTCCTCTAGGTTGGTCAGGTAGGATTTCCTCTAGTCAGGACCCACAAGTAACCTTCCTGACTACAACCTCCACTTTGAAGTTATGAATCCGGTGGACTACGACGTTTCTCGACGGAGTAAACTTTTCTGGGACTACGACCCTTTCTAACTCCCGTCCTCCTCTTCCCCTGCTGTCTCCTACTCTACCAACCTACCGTAGTGGCTGAGGTACCTATACTCAAACCCATCTGAGGTCGTCAACCACTACCTGTCCCTCCGGACCACACGACGTCAAATACCCCAGCATTTCTCAGTCTGTGTGACTCGTTGACTTGACTTGACTTCTGTTTTATTTTGTATCAGTATTTTGTTTCAGTTTCTGGAAGTCAAGGAGGAACTCCCAATATCAATTATAAGACTCTGGGGTCGGTCCAACCTTAGTCCAACTATTACAACTGAGGGTTTTATGGTGGACTAATAGAATAATGGTAGGTTAGTCTTATTCCAGGCGTTAGACTAGTCCGTGGGACGAAGGGAGGACGAAGGGATCGTATTTTCGATTTTAAGATGGAGTTTAATTTTATTAGGAAATCCTGTAATCAAACAGTAGAAGAGTCGAACGACCGAAAGGTTTATTTCAGTAAAAAGGAATAGGGTTGAGGAATAGAGAGTCTAATGACCGGACAGTACTTCACTCACCATACGTCATTCACTATGCGCGAATGTGTGTCTTTGTTTATTGTGGTTCATAACTTCTAATAAGTTAATCAGAGTAGTCAATCAGTGTATACTTACTTTAATAAAAATTAGTTGTATACCATAGATTTTAATTTAGAGAATCATGAAACTCGTTTTACTTTCCAGATTAGTGTCCAATTTCAGTTCTTTGTAAACAGAGTTTTAGGTACACAAATTATAAACTGTCTTCAGAGTAATGGTTTTAAGGAAAATAACAAGGAAGTCACTTTAAATTCATAAGGGTTTCAGGGTTTCGTTTACAAAAAAAGAATTAAATGGTTGTCGACACGAAACAGAAGAAGACCAGATAAATCATCTTTCACTTGATTGACTTCATTTTGCAGTAGTAATTTTGGAAACTGTAGTAATAGAAGCTAACAAAGTATTTCTCCGAATGAAACACAGGGGGTTGTATATAAAAATGCTCCCAACAAAACTAGTCGAACGCGTCAGTCACGATTTCACAAATTGACCATTGTCTTTTTCCTCTTCATAAAAGGTAGACACTAGTGTCGGACTCTGTGTTTTCCAGCTCATTGCAGACGAAGTGAGGTCTTAGGACATCTTCTTTTCAATACGACTTTGAATATATATCTTATATAAAATGGTTTTGTTTTGTGTGTGTGATCTCCTATATTTTATGGAGGATATTAGACCTATAAAATGGATGGTTTAAAGATTTCTAGAGTTACAAAAGTGATAGAAGAGGTAGGATTAAGATATAAGGTAAAGACGTAGTTCTTGATAAAGGAAGGAAGATCCTAGGTGTTTCAAGTACTATGTGAAAAAGTTGTTGAAACCTGAAGTAGTCTAAAGTTGGAATTGAGTAAAGTGGATTCTTCTCTTCACTCGAGGTAAATACGTCTACAGAGGTGTAGTAATAAGTGGGATTTATACAAGTTTAAAGGGAATATGGTCGTCGTAGATGGTAGGTTATTGGTAATGTCTGTAAATAAAGTGGTGTAGATGGTTTTTGTTTTCGGGAGTCTTTTTGGGAACTGAAAAATTCTTGAATTTGGTCCATCAATAGTCTACTTAAGATACAGAATTAAATATTAAGTTTTAACCAAAATACTCAACAAAAGTAAAACGGATCACATAAAATACAATAGTATTCCAAGGTCCTATAGACTTATAGAAATAATAAGTTTAGAAGACCGACAAAGAACCAGGTCCGACTGACCGAAAGTATGAAAATTTAAGTTCCCCATGCATCATTCAACATTTAAAACGGTGTATATATAAAATTTAGTTGAAATTACTTATGTCGGTTATTTGTCATAACAATTTTATGTCTTAATATTATATTTTTCTTCATGAAATAAAAAATACTTATTTGATACGGTAAGATTGTAGAAGTTATTTCAAAGGAGAATTAAAAAAACTAACAGATGAACATAAGGATAAGAATAGATAAATCAAGATAATGTTTCTGTATTCAGTTGTTACCACTCATACTCCAATTTTTATGTATATGTTTCCTTTATTTCCACTTGGACCGTTATTAATTTAGTGACAATTTTGAGGAGGACCTACAAATATATCCTCATCGTTACCGTGGGGTGAGGTCATGAGAACGGACCTTTTAGGGTACCTGCCTCCTCGGACCATTCGACGTCAGGTACCCCAACGATTCTCAGTCTGTGCTGACTCGCTGAAGTGAAAGTGAAAAGGGAAAGTACGTAACCTCTTCCTTTACCGTTGGGTGAGGTCACAAGAACGGACCTCTTAGGGTCCCTACCCCCTCGGACCACCCGACGGTAGATACCCCAGCGTGTCTCAGCCTGTGCTGACTTCGTTGAATCGTCGTCGTCGTCGTTGGATCCATACGTAAGATAATGAAGACCAAAACATTGTTTTCAGTTCACCAAGTGTTGCCCGAGACTTTCAGGAGACACTGTACGGAGGTCGAGGGAGATAGAGTGAGGTCGAGGGATAGAAGTAAGAGGGTGAGGGAAAGAAGTAGTCGGAAGTACGATAAGGAATTTGTGAAGTTCAGACAAGGCTGGAGTCTCGATGGACAGTACGGGAAACGGACCTTCACAGGAAGGGTGTTCAAATACGTTTCTACCGAGGAGTAGGAGTCCAGAGACAAGTTTACTTTTAGAAATCTCTGGAGGGGACTTAATTGAGATTTTCAGATTTCACGAAGACGGGGTACGGAGTTAATATGGACGTGGGATACGTATCAGAGGGAAAGTAGATCATACAAGAGAAGTCTCGTAGTGGTGATCAGTCTTCTAAGGGACTTCCTACCTTACCGATAGGTGAAGGTGATAATAACGGACCTCTTAAGGGTACCTGTCTCTTCGGACCACCCGATGTCAGGTAACCCAGTGTATCTCAACCTGTACTGACTTCACTAATTATGAAAGTTTTTGTGATGTACAAATGATAGAAAATGATAGGGATGATATTACACTCGAGGTCCTTTCGTCCTAGAGAGAGTAAGTTGTGACATAGAGGTTTCGGTTGTCACGGACCATACATTTTTGGTATTCGGTAATTGACTTACTTGACAGAGGGTTAGATATGGGATCTATACCAGGAGTTTCTTTAATATGTACTATTGACACTAAAATAGATTTTAAATTAGGTACTTTCGTCAAGTAAAAGATCAAAGTCTTTTGACAATAGTAGATCTCAACTAAGTCAATCGAGCAGAAACTTTATAAACTCTTATAGTAGTCTTTTTTTTACATAAGTGTGTTTTTACCAGTCTCATTTTCTACTGTCATTGATGGTTTAACAGTGATTGGTTGATGTTTACATTTTATAAATTAATACCTAAAATTTTGTTAACGTAACACACGGTTACGTTCAAAAGTTTTACAATTCAAGATGGATGCAAAATAGGATTTCTTTTATTAAACTGGACGATTTAAGAATTTTCCAAAAGGTTATTGTAACTACGGTAGTTTGATCAAAATGGAACTATGTATCGGACACGAGGTCAGGTTCGTTTTTCCGAACGTTATCGTAATCGAGATTTCTACTGAAGATAGACTAGTCGTGTCAAAACAAAGTTTTCGGCAAGGGAAAAATTAAACAGTCCATCGTCTACTTTGACCCATACAGGTATTGTCTCACCTAGACGACAGGAACACGGACTCTCGTTTTATTGTTGTAAAGTCTATTTTACGTGTTCCTTAGATCTTTGTGCAGGAGTCATAAATGAAGTTTGCGTGTATAGAGGAGATGAGTAATGCACTAGTCGTGAGTTTTATGTGTTTACCTTTCGAACCAAATGAATAACAAATATTTTTTAAAGTGGACTTTCATGTTAGACGGTCGATAGTAGTCAGGTTTCTTATATACATTTTAAATATTAAGGGATAATACAGTCAAAAGAGTTTGAGGAACCAGTAGTAACCCTTGAGACAGTAGGAGGACCAGTATAAGTGGTTTCCTACGTTTGTAAAGTATTGAAATTTTTGAAGGAAATATTACGACTGTAAGAACTAAAATCACCTTTCACAAAAGTTGGTTTTCAAGGGGTATTAAGTGAGAGGTTCTGGTGGTGTCACTAACTATCTCCTGACTATTTTGTCGAGACCTCCTGGTCGTATGTCGACGAAAGAATTTTTACAAAAAGTTAGTCGATCCTTAATTATTTGTCTCTTTTTTATCGGTTTCATATTCGACGTACTCCCGTCTCTAATTAAAAATATAAGGACTACCAATAGTGTCACACAATGTGTTTACCCTCCGAAAACAACTTTTTTCAGTTAGTGATGGAGTTTAAGTCGAGATATGAAAAGGTAAAAACTTTTTTTGTGTGAAAAGGTATATTTATTGTTTCATTGTTTCGTATTGTACATATTGATAAAAAATACAAAAAATTTAATACCATTTTCAGTGTAATTTTGTATGATAAAATTGGTATAAATTGACATGTCAAGTTACCGTGATTTCCCTAATTAGAGGTTTTATTTGTTAATCGAGTACGTCGAGTTATTGTTTTTTGTTTATTGGGTTAGTTTTGTACCTGTCTTCTGGATTTATCTGTAAAGAGGTTGTATCCGTATATCTACCGGTTTTCAGTGTACTTTTCTACGAGTCGTAGTGATTAATAATCTCTTCGCGTTTTCTTTTGATGGTACTCCATGGTGAAGTATAGTCAGATTTACTGGTGGTAGTTTTTATGTGTTGTTTACGACTTCGACACCACTTTCCCCTTGAAGGGATGTGACAACCACCCTTACATTTAGATATATAAGTGATACCTCTTGTCGTACCTCTAAGGAATTTTTTAATTTTTGTCTTTATGGTACACTGGGTCGTCAGGGTGAGGAACCGTGTATAGATCTCTTTTGGTCTTAAGCTTTTCTATGTACGTAGGGTTACAAGTATCATCGTGATGCATGTTTTCGGTCCTATACGTTCGTTGGATTTATAGGAAGTTGTTTTCTTACCTATCTCTTTTACACCACACACACACATATGTACATACACACATACACACGTACACGCACGGGTTGCCTTATAATCAGTATTTCTCCTTTTCTTTACACAGTAAACGTACCTGGATCGCTGAAAGTACGTCTCATTTTAATTTAGTCTTTGATATTGAAAAAATTGGAATTTATGACATTAAGTCATCTTTGTATTTTAAAATTTACCATTCAACTTTCTTATGAAAGAAAGTTAAAAGTACATACAACGTTGGACTCTACTCAATGTAACGAGTACCTGTCCGACTTGAAGAACCAGTAGTTTTTAATTAAGACGTTTAAACGTGTCCTGTGAAACTTGTGTAAATAATTTTCTCTTTGAATGGCTATTTCTACCGTAAAAGTATAACGGCAAACTTATTACCCTCAAACAGACCGAATGTTAAGAATTGTCCCTAAAGATGTCCATGTCTTATTAGGTCACCGTGTTTGAATTTCTTTTTTCAGTATTCATTTAAGTGTCGTTGTGATCGTATATAAAATGAGTGTAAGAATTATCAATTTTTAAAATTTACTAATTTGAGATAGTAGATTACTACCCGGTTTAGATCGGTCGACAAAAAGGTTTATTTCAAATGACCTTGTCAGTACATTTAAGTAAATGTATACCATGTCTTGATAAAAATGTACTATTCTTGACTCTTACGTTTTCTTTGAATACCGGGGATTTCGGATTTTATAAATGATAAACCTGGAAACGTCTTCTTTACACGGTTGGAGAGTGTACCTGTTTGTCTATTATGAGTCTTATGTGAACGAAAGAGGTTTTCTTGACCTATGGACATTTTACTTATGAAGATCGACATTTTTACACTAAATGTTACTCTATCCTATCAAGTGATGTTTAATATTAGTATTTGATAGTAGTCATAAAAATATAATTCTTTTACTTTTCTAAACATACCAGGATTTTTGACTACAGAATTGGAGTGAATTTTACTAATAGACTGGAGACGTCTTATATGTCAATTTTTCGACTTTTTCGTAAAGTCTACTCTACATGAGGTTTATGTGAACCTTCCTTTCCCGAGATGGGTTTCGAAAAATAGGAAGGATTGGGTAATGGATCGTGTCCCCAGGGGCTAAGGACCCGATGCCTGTCCATGACCAGGTGCCGGACAGTCCTTGGCCCGACATTTCGTTCTCCACGCGTCGTCCACTCGTTTCGGAACAGACATAAATGTCGACGAGGGGCACCGAGTGTCATGACGAACTCTAGTGTTTACTGTCACCAGAATTTTCATACAAACTCTGTTGAAGTTTAGAGGTATACAAATCAGTTCCGCCTAACAGTTTGACGGTGTTTTCGTGACGTTTCGGATGAAGGTAAAGGATGTAGGATAGAAACACTTCGTCCCAAAAGACGTCACTGTCATCCGTTTTGCTTTAATGTCTAACCTGTTTTCGTTGTATGAAAACCACAGTGCCAGAGGGTAGTGGAGATCTACCCTGACAGATCAATACCGTTTGTTTGAGTCCCGAGGGTGACTGAGACGTAATACTACTCAAGATATTAATTAAGTAATATACAGTGTTAAATTATTATTATCTTTAATTCACGTTTTATTTATATTGTGAACTTAGTAGGACTTTAGTAAGGGATGGTTGAGGACGGGGTTCAGGTTCCCTTGTGACATAGGGTCTTTTAGGTCAGGGACCACAGTTTTTTCAATCCCTGGTGACTAGGTCGTACGACTATGAAGGAGAAGTTGACAGTTGTCTGTGTATTCGTTGTGTAGGAATGGAGTCCCTCAACAGACCTATAAGCTTAGACCAACACACCAAATAGCAAATAGACCATAGCGTGTCGTAGTTGAGCTGGAAAGGCTACTGGTGATCCTTATTAAAGAAGTGGAGCGTTGGTCATCTTCACTTGACCCGCCAATGTTAGATAGTTTTCTATAAGTTTTGTAAAAATAGACTATTAGACTTATTTAGATCAATAAGAGTCTTGTGGTCCGAGTCGTTATGTCTTAAGTTCTTGACACGATTAACTTTTATGTGGTTCTTAATGAGAAGCCACATTCAATCTCAAACTTAATACACTATTGAATTTGCTAGTGTTGTATTTCTATTACGAATTTGACAGTAAGAGATGGACACGGTGTCATGTGATTCGCAACACTGGTTTCTCCAAAGAGTCAATTATTTGTGTTTTATTCTCGTTGTCGTTAGAGTGAGTGGTCTATATTTTTCAAATCATTCTCAGTGTCGACAGAGTACTTAATGATTAAGTTAGAAGTGTTATTAAGAGTTTCCATACATATCAACGGGAGTAGAAGTAATGTATGTTCTCCTTGGATCCAGAACTCGTCTAATTCAGTTGAAAGGGTCCGGTAGTTAGTACTCCTTTTCAGACACTACCAAGGGACCTCTGGTGAAGTAATGGTTGACCGTCCCTTCATTGTTCGTGTGATGTTCTGAGTCAACTTGTGTGTGGATGTCAATATCATTGTAATTGAATTATAAATAATTCTATGGATGTCCCCACCGTCTATGTTTTAGTGCTTGCGGAGTCTTTGTGACTAGAAATTTTATGATAGGTAATTAATAAAAAGTTCGGACGAAAATTGTCATTTTGTCTTCAACGGCTGACAAATAACCTTTGGGTTTTACTTACCCAAACTTCGGACAGGAGGTTAAGACGGTCGTTATCCAAGAAACTGATTTACTTGAAATACTGAGACACGAAACCCAAACAAACCAAAAATGCTTTTGTCACGATGGATGACATTTCAATAACATTCCTAATTTAAACCGTGTATATTTTGTGTCTTGTTCCAGTCCGTATGTCCTTCACGACTTATATGCAATCCATAAAATTAGTTATAGTAGAAATTAGAATTGGCAAGATACTGTTTCACCATGATAATAGCATAAGAGTGGAACTTTTACTCCCTTTTGCTCCGGTTTTAGCCAAATATTTGGCGGTTTTCCAGTCATTAAACCACCTTTTCACTTTTCCGTTGGGGTCCAGACAGGGCGAGAGATCTTCGGGGAAGAAAATTGGTTGTGATGAGAAGGTAAACCGACCTAGAAGGGATTTGTCATGTCAATCATACACCTTCATGTCTGGGCCGTTGGGTCAGAGGCCTGCGCCGGGGATCGATCCTCGCTTTCCTGACCCTTTCTTGACTGGTTCGTCTTTCTTTACTTCTACCCCGTTTAGACCGGGTTTCTCTCCGGAAGGGTCCGAAGGGTCCACCGCGATCACCATTTCTTGGGCGGACGGTTATGTCTTCTGTCCTCTCGGCCGAGGTAGGGACCCTCCCCTTCTAGGGGACCTCGTCCCATGCCGTTGGGTGAGGTCATAAGAACGGACTTTTTAAGGTACTGTCTCCTCGGACCACTTGATGTCCGGTGCTCTGTCGTTTCTCAGCCTGTGATGACTTCGCTGAATTGTTCGTTCGTTCGTGCGTGGGTGCCAGGGTATGATAGGGGGTGGAGGGGGCGGGGCTTTCCGCCGGGCTCCGAGTGGCTCCCGCCGCCGTCGGTCCTGCCCTAACATTCGCGACTCGTTCGGCCACTCCCTTCGATGGTCAACCAGGTTCTTCCCACTCCGCTGCCACATCGCAAGGACCATCTACCCGCGTGCGAAGAATGCGGCGTCTTTCTTCACGAGGACGTCCTCCGTCAGTGTCCGCCGCCGCGCGTCTCGTCGCTCCAGGTCTTGGACGCGCCCGAGGGCTAGACCGACCCGTCCGTCGCCGCCATCGGGCCTCTCCTTGTGCCAGAACCACTTCAAGACCATGGTCGCCAGTCGCAAGTCCCGCTTCCAGACGCCCATTTGGTGCATAAAGTACTTGACGTAGAACCATTCTTAAGCGTCGAAGAGCAGGTGGCTGAACCGGCGTACGTGGCACCGCACGGTAGCGAGGTGAGCGGCGACAGCACGACGGAACGACAGGCGTCAATCCCTCCGGTGCTAGCCGCCCATCGCGCGCTGACCCCGGCGGAACTGTAGACTAGGCCAGTGAAGACCTCGGCACTGCCGCCGGAGCCGGCGACACACGTTACTGTCGGGACCTGGAGCCTCGTGTTTGGAGGTGCTGGACCGGCGGCGGTAGAAAAGGGCCAAGTCAGGGTCTCCAGTTGAAATCGTTAACAGGGACGGAAGAACGGCATTCCTGGTTAGTCTTCCACCTTAGACTCGGCCAAACCCCGCCTGCTAAGAATAACCCGAACTCTTTGGAATGCAGTAAGTGAAGAATCGGTTAGTATCTCGAACATGTCGAACCGAAAAAAGCACTTGGATCCTCAAACAACAACTTTCCTTCTTGAGCACGTGGCTATCCAAAAGGCTCTACACCGCCCCTCCTCACTTTGAAAATTTATCCCATACGACGGACAAATCTTTGTCCCGTTTTAAAAACGGTCTTTGTGAAATCCTTGTAAGAACTCGCTTTGGAGAAAGGGAACCGATTTAAACGAGTAAAGTAAAAACCTATATTACTGTAGTGAAAAGTTAAAATCAAGAACCCCAACTCTGGACAATAACTTTCATGACTGGATTGTACAAAAAACTATGTACGAATGAAAAGTTTACTACTTTCGTAGTGAGTATCTACTGATCACGATTAAAAATCCTTTTATTAAGGTATAGTTAGAGATACGATCAACTATGCATCAAACAAATTACTATATTAAGTGTTTTTCTCCTCATATGAAAATGAACCCAAATTGAAAAAATTTTTTTCCTTTATTTTGATAATTCCTTAACACAAATTCAAAACGTAACACAATTTTCGTCACTAATAAAGTTGTATTCAACCAGGGATGATGAGACACTCGAGGAACACCATCCCTGATAAAATAAAAACTAAGACGTCACCGGTTACTTGGAATGTATCACCCACGAATGGTTTATAGACGGCTTTTTTAAGTAGTTTTAGTCATTTTGATAATTATATTCCAGTAAAGTCCACTAAATAGTTGAGCGTAAGGATAGAATTAATCCTCGACCTTATAAATAAACCTAAATGACGTTATTAGGAACTCCCATAATTTTTGGTTTGTAAAACAAAATATTAAACATAAGGAAATTCCATATTGTCCACTATGTTAAATTGAGATTTCAACGCTCACATAATTTGACTGTGAATTTATGGTATTTAAGTAATAAAAAAAGTAATTCAGTAATTAAAAACTCGTTTCCGAGTTTCTTTCACTCCTCACTTAGTACTGATCTGTCTTCTCTTAAGACAGTCTTCCTTATCAACCGTGTCTCCGGGACTTTACCCCTATACGGACTCTACCCTTACCACCCAACTTCTTATTCTCCTCTCGTCACACCAACTTCCCTTCACTACCTACCCCTCTCATCATCCTTTACCTTAATTCTGCCTTTCTTCGGTCTTAAATATCCAAGGATTTCCGTTAAAGATCCTAACGATCCTGAGAAAGGATTATGAGTCTCCTCATTCTTAGGTCACCTCACAAGGTGAGTCTCCCTACGTACCACACTGAATCCAAATTTTTTTTTTTTAATGAGACACATAATCCGAAAAATTATGGTATTCGACCCTTTGGGATGTTATCTTTAAATAAAAGAGTACCAAGATCTCCGACCTTTAAGTTCTACTCCCACGGTCGTATACACCCAAGACCACTCTCGAGAGAAGGACCGTACTTCAGTGGAGGGATGAGTGACACAGGAGTGTACCATTTTTGACTCGAGAGGACCCGGAGAATAATATTCCTCTCTCCGAATAGTCTAATCACGGGACGAGAATTCTGGTACAAATTGGAATTAAAGAAGGTATTTTGGAGATAGAGGTTCATGTCAATGTGACCTCCAATCTCGTATTTGTATCTTTACAATCTCTCTGTGTTAAGTCAGGTATTATGAGCCTGACTAAACCTTTATCTAATATTTCGTAGTTTAAACCTTCGTCTCTTTAGTTAATCTTCTGTCAAACGGTATAAAGTCCGTTTAGAGTCACTGAACTTCTCTGTTATCGTCACTTCTATCACCCTTACTAGTATCTAGAACTTAACTTACATCCATTCTCTTTCATAGATTTTAAACCCCGGATTCGTCACCCTACTCTTTTCCGGTTACCCGTTCTTTACGTAAAAAGGAAATTAGAGAGTAGAAAAAAACCTTCCTCTCTCCCGTCGTCCTTTCACCTAAATTCTAAACCCCTTCCTCATCTTAGACACTTTGTATATAAATAGTTATATACAAATAAATCAACTGTAAGAGGACCTTCTTTTACCTATAATACTAGAAGGGATAATTCCAACAATGACCGGAATCTAAAATTCATAATATCTATTCCCTGAAGGGACCACCCGGTCACCAATTATCAAGTGGAAGATTACGTCCCCTTCGTCCAAACTAGGGACCACCCCCTTGTCTCTCGGGTGCACGACACCACGTTGATTCGGACGGACGGTGTTGCTGACTCGGAAACGTAGGATCTTGGGCGTGTGGTGTCGATCTCTCTTCAGGTGTACGACGTTGGTTCTAGGACGTTCACCCTGGACTACGTCAGATTATTTATTTATAGTTTTATTATGATTTATTTCATAAGACCAGTTTTTGGTACTGTAAGAGGTTACCGAAAAACTTTGGACGAATTCAACAGTGTCAGGACCACTATACACGAATACGATTCAGCGAAAATCAACACAGACTGATAAACGTACCTCTTCCGTTACCGTGGGGTGAGGTCATGAGAACGGACCTTTTAGGGTACCTGCCTCCTCGGACCATCCGACGTCAGGTACCCCAGCGATTCTCAGTCTGTGTTGACTCGTTGAAGT
Source organism: Capra ibex (assembly GCA_006410555.1). NCBI lineage: Eukaryota > Metazoa > Chordata > Mammalia > Artiodactyla > Bovidae > Capra > Capra ibex. The sequence continues at coordinate 26,528,580 of SJYO01037955.1, forward strand.
GAAAGAGAAAAGTGGAAGTACGTAACCTCTTCCTTTACTGTTGGGTGAGGTCACAAGAACGGACCTCTTAGGGTCCCTGCCCCCTCGGACCACCCGACGTCAGGTACCCCAGCGATTCTCAGTCTGTGTTGACTCGTTGAAGTGAAAGAGAAAAGTGGAAGTACGTAACCTCTTCCTTTACTGTTGGGTGAGGTCACAAGAACGGACCTCTTAGGGTCCCTGCCCCCTCGGACCACCCGACGGCAGATACCCCAGTGTGTCTCAGTCTGTGCTGACTTCGTTGAATCGTCGTCGTCTGATAAACACTGAGGTACTTGACATCGAGTGGGTGTTCCGAGTAAACAGGTACCCTAAGAGGTCCGTTCTTATGACCTCACCCAATGGTACGGGAGGAGGTCCCTTTAGAAGGGTTGGGTCCTAAGTTTGAGTGCAGAGAATACAGAGGACATAACCGTCCGTCCAAGAAATCGTGTTCCCGGTGGACCCTAAAGATCACTTTAACACGGACTTGTAAAACATAACGTTATGTTTAATAAATTAATTTAACGATACAAAAATAAAGGAGGATATAATATAACCCCAATAATCTATCTATCTAAATTGAAGGACCCATATCATCCAATAGATATTTATAATAAGGTCCTGTCATTTCACTCCCAATATTTAATAACAATATTTTTCCCTGGTCGTCCAGACTATGCCAACTCTTTAAAATTGTATCTTTTAGATATAAATATCAATCTATACTCCCGAAGGGAACATCGAGTCAGCCATTTCTTAAACGGACGTCACGTCCTCTGGGCCCAAGCTAGGGACCCAACCCTTCTAGGGGACCTCTTCCTTTACCGTTGGGTGAGGTCATAGGAATAGACCTTTTAGAGTACCTGTCTCCTTGGACCACCTACCGTCAGGTACCCCAGTGCTTCTTAGCCCGTACTGAATCGCTGATTGTGTACTCTTTTTTTACTTTTATTTACAAAAAGAAGGTGTCTAGGTTGTATACTGTCAAGGTACGTAGATACCTTCATACAACAGAAGGGATTTGGTAAGAGAAACGACAAAACTTTAGAGAGTAAACTCTAAGTTCGAGTCGAGGTCGTGAAATTGAAAGGAATAAATCTTTTCATTCAATTATTTTGGGTGGAATGTTCAAACGATACCCTTAAATTACTACACCGCATACATTTTACTATGTCTTGTAAACGGTCGATGGTTGGTCAAATACACACGGTTACAAGAATTAAGGAAGTCGTTGTGAGATTTAGTCTCGGATCTAAAAGGGCTATATTCCCTAGATAAACGAGTACGAATAATTCCCGGTCTTGGTCGTAATTTGGTACTAGACACTGGTGCTTCGGGTACGAGAAATGTGGTCACCAAAACTTTTGATCTTACTACTCGAGATCCTTAAGAAGTTTCCACTCTTTAGTCGAACGATTCGAATATACGTTGAAAGTCTTTATTATCCTTTAACTCTATTATACTTTAAGTGGACATAGATGAATTGTGTTTAACTTTCTAAAGTCTTAGCACACGTAAACAAAACTGATCAGGTACTTAAAAGGATAGAGTGTTTATTTGTTACTCTCTCTTTACCTTTATAAAGGAACACCGGAGTTTTTAGAATAGTCTCTATGTCCTCGTATCGTCTCAAAATTCAAACTCTTTGATGTCTTGTCTTCCAGTATCACCTGAAGAATTATTATTACAACTGAACTAGAGTCTCCTTTTGGATTCAGTTGAGTTTTCCTGTATCTAATACCTCGTCTTACCTCTTTCAACTGAGAGTACATACATAAACATAGTACATATGTACATAGTTCATATATACAGTCGTTTATTAGTACATAGATTAAGATGAAGGTTCTTTATTCTCGTGAAATTAAAGGTACTAGTCCTATACCAGGAGACGACATCACTTGTTAAGACTCCGTAGTCACGGGATTTTGTATATATTGTTGTTGTTGTCGTCGTTTTATACCAGGACTTTCACTTTCACTTTCACTTCAGCGAGCCAACACAGGGTGAGAAACACTGGACACCTGACATCGGGTGGTTTGAGGAGGCAGGTACCCTAAGAGGTCCGTTCTTATGACCTCACCTAACGGTAAAGGAAGAGGTTTTATATCAGTACCGTGTCTTATTAAGTAATTTACTTTTTATCGGTAACCTAGATGGTAGGTATAGTCATCGTATTACAATGTTTTTAAAAGGGTGTCTTATGCACAAATCTTTTTAGGGTGGTTTTTACAAGTGGGACCACGTGACAGTTTAACACATCCTTTTGCACCCCACAAAAAGAATGACTGACTATAAAGTGTAGTACTAATATTTTGTCGTGACTTGAAAGTACAACGTCACTAAACAAAATTTTCTAGTCTCATTTACCTATTAGGCGTTTCATCTGAAGATTCTTAAACTTTTCACATTCAAACATCAATGACAAAGACACACACAAGTTCTTCATGTGTATATTTATCTCCATATTGTGAACAAAACTCTTTGATATATACGAGTAGTATAACTACTAACCTTTATAGTTGGTGTGTGTTTTTTGATATTTTACTTTTGAGAGGATACTAAAAGTGAGGGATACTATCAAACTGATTTTTCAGCTATCGTAAAGTCTAAAACTCAAAACTAGAAGAACTAATCGAAGAAAATAACCATATAGATAACTAGTCTGAAACGAGGAAAAGTCGTACAAAATAAGAACAAAATTTTTAAAAAATGGGTTCATAAGTGGTATACATATGTTAAATATCAACTACAAATGTATGTATCTCGGTGGTGTTTTAAGGTTATTTGGAAAAATTTAGCTAAAAAAAAGAATTTATTATTTACAGATTCCAGTAATTAAGTCTCTGGTTGTCTGTCGTCACTTTTAGAGGAAAGGAATGAATCAGGACGACGACGACGATTCAGCGTAGTCAGCACAGGTTGAGACACGCTGGGGTCTCTGTCGTCGGGTGGTCCGAGGCGGTAGGGACCCTAAGAGGTCCGTTCTTGGGACCTCACCCAACGGTAAAGGAAGAGGTCACGATCAAGAAGGAAAAAGAAGAGGTCTCCATTAATGACAATGGTCAGAGACCATATAGGAAGATTTTCCGAGATAAGGACACAGATTCTTATAGCTGTATGTACATGTATGAATTTCCCAGTCTATAATAGACAAGAACAGTGACTGACGAATAAGTTTAGATGAGACTTCTCGACAAAGAAAGATCGTAGAACCTCTTTTACATACTGTTCTAGATAATAAAAAGATCAACTGGAGTCTATTTAGGAGATCAGGGAAGATCAGTGTTTTTATAGAATCGGGAATTGAGGTACAAGTCAAGCCATGCTATTCTTTGTCTTTGTTACGACAGTCGAAATAAACTTTGAGATAGGAAAGAGGTAGGAATAGAGTGAGTCCAACCGACAGTCGACAACCTCTTTCGGATCCACCCGAAGGAGAGAAAGAGAGGTAGTCGAAGAGGGGGTGAGTGATCTGATGAGAACCGTTGAGGTACAAAATTCAACATTGTGTCTGTGGTAACACAGGGAGGTCCTTTGGTCACGATTCGAGGAGAACCCTCAGACTACAAGTAAAAGATCAAACCGAACTCTGTCTCCTTTCAGTGAAGAGGATAGGAGAGTGACTACTCCAACCCCACCCTCTCTCAGAGCCACACAAGAGTCAGAGAGGACAGGAAACCTAACCTCCCTTCCAGTCTTAACGACGTATGAATCGGACCATGAATGAACCTCTATACCTCGATGAATCCTTGTAAATCACAAGACCTCGAAGTCGACTTTTGTTCTGTCTTTAACACACACACACAAACACACACACATACCCGAAGGGTCCACCGACTCCCCATTTCTTAGACGAACGGTCGCGTCCTCTGTATTCTGTGTCCAAGGCAGGAACCCAACTCTTCTAGAGGACCTCTTCCCTTACTGTTGGGTGGGGTCATAAGAACGGACCCTTTAGGGTACCTGTCTCCTCGGACCACCCGATGTCGGGTATCCCCAACGTTTCTCAGACTGTGCGACTTCGCTGACTCGTCCGTGTGTGACTCGTACATACGTATACACATACACACACATGCACTTTAGTAAAATCTATATAGTAGTTCCTTAGTTTAAGATTATACTCATAACTGGTGTGTGACCGTACATACCAGTAAAATATTCTTATTTTTATAAACCAATTAGTGTAATAGGTAAAAACGGAATAATTCTTACAGGTACCTCTCCGTTAGAAGGATTTATTTTCCGTTCAGAGTATTCTTCTCCGAAAGGGGAGGGGGTTGAAGGTCATGGGAAAAAAAAAAAAAAAAAAGGCTAGGACCTTGTGTCTAAGTTCTTGGTCCCTCTGTTTTCGGGTAAAACCTTTCACACCTTTGTCCTTTGTCTTTCTATTACACACCAACCCTGTAAGAATGGAAGAAATTCGGTATGTGATCGGGTCTAAGAACAGAGGTCTGAAGAAGAGTACACTCCTTTTCTTGGTTGTTTTATCCGAGTTACGACACGAAAAAATTCAGCGAGTCAGTACAGACTAAGGAACACTGGAGTACCTAACCCCGGACGGTCCGAGGAGACAGGTACCTTAAGAGGTCCGTTCTTATGACCTCACCCACCGGTAAAGGAAGAGGTTCTCTAGAAGGGTTTGGTCCCTACCTTGGGTCCAGAGGGCGTAACGTCCACCTAAGAAATGGTAGACTCGGTGGTCCCTTCGGGTTCTTATGACCTCACATATCGGATAGGGAAAAGGTCCCCTAGAAGGGTTGGGTCCCCAACTTGGCTCCAGAGGACGTGACTTCCCCCTAAGGAATGGTCGACTCGATGGTCCCTTCCATACGATATCCATATGAATAGACGTTAGCAAAGAGGGTGAGAACCGAAGTCTGGTCGTCTGGCTGTCAACGGAGGGTGTTTCGAGAATTTCGATATTCATAACATACTCTCTGTTTACGAATACTATGAAAATAAAAAAAGAGAAACCCATCTCATTCAAAATTTATTTTTGTCTTAATTAGAGTATGTATCCTTCTCCGTAGATCTAGTTATCTATTTTTAAATTGAAATAGGTGAAAATAGTTATCGACAAAACAAAGGAAATCATACGTAAATCGTATTAAATAAATCTGTTAGAGGACCTACCTGTAAACCCAATTAAGTCAAAAAATTTTAAAGTAAAGAAAAAATGTAGTACTCTTTAATATATTATTTATAAAACTTCATGATCATAAAATAGAAAGATCCGATCTGAGACTTCTCAAAGACACTGTGTCCAATATAGGAGAATAAAAATCTATATAGTGGTTGTTAAATACAAAAATGGTGTCTCGGACTTCACGTGTAAAAGAGTGTAAGAGTGGTTGTGACGGAAAATTTTTTCATTAAAACCGACTGAAATTATCTAATATATGAACGAAATTGACAAGGGTGCACAATATTCGATTCGACTCTATGTAATTTTAAATAATCTCAAAGCCGTTTGTAACCAAAGTCAACCTGTCGTGGCTCTACTTTCCCAAATCCTAACGAACTGACTGTCTTCGGTTCACTTTCTGTAAAAATCTCTAGTCTCTGTTTCTTTTATTTAATAGACTAATCGATGTGGAATCCACCAACGAAATAAACCCCTTCGGACCAATCAAGAAACACTAATCAACAAGAAGTCAAAGTAAAAGAACCTAAACTCACACAACTGAGACCGAATCTAAAGCCAAACGAAAGGATCCTATGACTCTGTAATGTCTGTGGAGTCAGGTTGGTGGAGGAACAAAGTACTGAACTTGTGTCTGGTGTTGACCCTAACTCGTAGAAAAGTATATGAACAAGTGGTGAACGTAAATAAAAAATACTTATCCGAAACAGGAGAAAACAAGAAGAAGAAAATTCAAGAAACAGATATTTGATAATTAGAACACAATAATTGGTACACATACAGTACTCCCAACACTTTAAAAAACATTAGACATTAAGTCGAAAACCGAACATAAACCTAAGAACGATGTGTTAAAAAAAATTAGGTAAGTTTATACATAGAAGAAAAAATACTGAAGATCAAAGGACAAAACGATTTCTTCTAGGAGAGTGGATACACTTTTAAAAATAAAATTAGCTTAAGTAGACCTAATCACCAGGAAGTTATTCTTTTTCACAACACCTTCAATGTTTCTTATCGAGTTGACCTAATAAATACTATTTTAATTTATCTTTGTAAAGGTAATAACATTTTAATCTCTACATATCATCTACATACAGAATTAAATTTACAGATAAACTTAACTCCTACTCCCCAGTAAATGTACACTGATGCCTATTTAACTACAGAGTCCTTAACTATTATGAGATTTACGACTCTTTGTCATATTGATATCATACTAGTATGTAGTAAAACGATCTAAAATATACCAGGTCATAGTCAATACATCTCTACTCTCATTTATAACCCGAGTCTAAAACGACTATAGAGACAACCCATATATCCCGTTACCGAGGAAGGTCCACAGGAAAATAGAGACCAATGAAACTCGTGCATCGGAGACTAGGCGTCGTATACTATGATCTTTCTTCTTAGTATAGATGAAAGGATCGAAGTAAGATGGAAAAAAAGAAAAAAGAGGAAAACATAGGAACCAGTACGGGAGGTAACGCACACAAGAGTCAGCGAGTCAGGACAGACTAAGAAAACAGTGGGGGTGCCTGACATCGGGTGGTCCGAGCAGAAAGGTACCCTAAAGGGTCCGTTCTTATACCTCACCCATCGGTAAAGGAAGGGTCCCCTAAAGGGGATGGGTCCTTAGTTAGAGGACAGAGGACGTAAGGTCTGTCTAAGAAATGGTGACTCGGTGTACCCTTCGGGGGTATAGGAGACTATAGTTATACGTTAAGTCCTATCTCAGTGACTACAGTGTGACTTATAAAAGGTACCCTCGTTTGTCTAAATATTGAGAAGAGACAAAATTACCTTTGGATATAATTACTGTGAACGTAAGATGGTTAAAATAAAAGAGTAGATGTAGTATAAGAAATCATATTATAGGATATTTTTTCCTTTGAATTCCCTATTATGGACTTCAAATAGGGAACTTTATTCCCTATTTGGAATTCTTTCCGATAAGAACTAAACTTATCTAAGGAAATGAGATTCACACTAAAGAGTTATTAGTTCATTAAAGGATTGACTTGTCTATAGGATCCTTGAATAGAAAGGAGGGTGCATGTAAAAATGAAAAGATGATGTTAAAGTAGCACAACTTAGTTGATTTGTAAAATTTCTTAGTATTTCCGGGACTCCGGTACGAGAAAAACTCATATGTAAGCTGGTGAATAATGATACTTGTTCTTAGTGGCCTCTAGCCTGCAAGATCGATTCTTCGAGTTATTACTAATCTTTAAATCTCTTAATTTAGAAACTCTGTAATTCTTAATCTAATTTAAAAATAGGTAACAAAAAAAAATTAGGGTGATGACAAGTACTTGTAATAATACGTCAATCCCTTTCTTTTTCTTCTGACTATAATCTTTCTTCATCTTTTTTTATCCTATCCTTTAAAAGTCCTTTATAATTAATCGACTAATTAATTTCTCGTATAAAGAAATATTTATAACGTAAAGATATGTAAAATTGTTATTAAACTGTGCAACCGTACAATGATCGAAGGTAATAAACCCCAATTTTTTTAAATTAGGTCTTTTTTTTTTTTTTCCCTTTCTACAGTAAAAAAATATCTCATTCGAAAAACAGATTCTTAGACTGGGATTGGGTTATTGCAGACCAATTAATCTGGTTGACGTGACTAACGTTGAGACGTGAGACATTCATTCTTTTGTCCGTAAAGAACCCTACGATACTCGATCGGTCCAAACCGGAGGACGTTCCCTACTGACGAAAAGTCAATCACGAAGTCATACTATGTTTCGAGGTCGGGGATTTTAACAGAGTAGTGAAAAAGGAATCCTAATTTTAAGAAGGTACTCTTTAAGGAACGAAAAGACAGAGACCTTTAAGGATATCTTTACGTGACAGAGATCTTACCTACGTGACTGTAGAGACGTTATTTTTGGGGAAATGGTGGTTTGTGACCTTATGAATTATTTATAAACAAAATTTCTGTCAATGTATTTTTGAAATTTATTATAAATTTAGTATTTTTTAATATCCTTGACAACGGTTGAAGACAACATCAAGGTTTGGAAAGAGATATTTATACTTAAAGGATTAACCCTGAGGGTCTATCAAAAAAACATATCTATGTAGGTATTACGTAATAAATACGACAGGTAAAAGCGTAATAAAGCACAACCCGGTCTCGTATATAAACTTTTCGTTGGAATTCAGTTTAGAAAGATTCGAAAGTACTGAAAGAAAGGGGGAAAAAAGACACAAAATGGTGACAGAGTCTGAGTAGATTAAATTGTCATTATGATAAACCCGTTGAGTTTGAATTTAGTCTAAAAAATTTTGAATCCTATAAAAGTATAGAATTAAAACCCCCACCACCCCATTATTTCTATTTTCAGAAACCTTCGTACTTTTTTATTGGGTACCTCATTCCTCCCAGTCCAACCTCTTATATCACCTTTGAAGACTAAAAAAAAAAAAAAAAAACTACCGGGGTACTTATACGACGTGAAGACTCGTCCCTTCCCCTCTTTTCTCATTGACCCCGTTCGTATAACTAAGTCATCCTTCTATCCACCGAGTTGAGGTCACGTGTGTTTTTGTAGTCATTCATTGTATTTATTATAAAATTATTTTATATAAATTTTATATTATGGTTTTTCAATACCACTTGTTTATAGTTTTAAAATTTACTTCTGTCTTAGTCGTCATGAGTATTAGACGAGGGTCAGATCTTCACTTCGGGGATTCTCCGGTACGTATAACACGAAGGAATTTATAATCTGACCACTCAAAAGAGGAGTAGGATAAGAAATAGACAGGTATCCAGACCGAGAAGGAGGGGTTGTTTCCGAAGAATTCCCCTATGGTTAAATTAACTTATGTGAAAAATATATATCCCAGTCTAAAATTATACTGAGTCACAGGATAGTTTGACTAATATGGGGTTTATAGTAATACATACATATATATATAAAAAAAAGGACAAAGACAGTAACTTTATACTTGTACAGACGTTACACTTGAGACTTTAAGTTTGTATATAAAGTTTACAAGAAAGTTGAATACATTGTGTCATAAGGAATTGAGTCCGTGTACCGTTATTAGACAATATAAATCTTGTATACCGGTGTCAACTATATAGTTTACAGAAAACGTTCACTTCAGTAGTAGGGTCGAAATACCTTTGAACAGATGTAATACTGTATCCCCTTTTCGTTACTGAAAGGAGAGTAATAAGTAATCCAAAGGAAATTTAAGTGTATCTGTATTTTTAATTAAAAAGGATTTTATCGAGTTCATCAATTTTATCAGAGTTTATTAAATATTTATCCGTAGGTTCATACTATAATTTTTACCTTTTCATTTAACAATGGTGGAAAGACCTCTCATGAAACCATTATATCAAGTTGGAAGATTTTTACGAGTAATGAAGACTGGGACTCCTTTATTGAGTGTTGAGTTTCCCTCACTCGGTCATATTAAAATCTATAATTTCAATATATATATATATCGAGATTACTACTGTTACTTAGTTGACGACGGACTAAGGGTCCTTTTGTAAGTTAAGAAGGGTCCGTTCCTCCCTCGAGTAGAAAGTACCTCAATTAGCAAATAGAGGTGGTATCGGGGGTCGTCTAGATTCAGAGACATGAGATTAATCTTTTCAAATTTACAGGGTCCTGAAAATCTGAAGGAGCACCCTGACAAGACACACTTGGGAAGATGGGTACAAGTATAAAGAGATAGTTCTTGTCAAAAGGGTTGACTTTTATCTTAATGGTATCCTAGGTCGTTGGGGTGAAGACCCTTATATGGGTCCCTTTTGATATTAAGTTTTTCTATACTTGTATAGGGATGTAAGTATCGTCGTGACAAGTGTTATCAGTTTTGTACTTTCGTTGGATTTACAGGTAGATGTCTACTTACTTATTTCTTCTATACCATGGATATATATGTTACCTTATGACGTACGCACGATTCAGTGAAGTCAGGACAGACTGAGAAACACTGGGATACCTGACATCAAGTTTTCCGAGGGGACAGGTACCCCAAGAGGCCCGTTCTTATGACCTCACCCAACGGTGAAGGAGGAGGTCCCTAGAAGGGTTGGGTCCCTAGTTTGGGTGTAGAGAATACAGAAGACGAAACCATCCGCCCAAGAAATGGTGAACGCGGTGGACGCTTAGAGTGTCACCTTATGATAAATCGGTATTTTTCTTACTTTATTACGGTGAACGTCGTTATACCTACGCTGATCTCTAGTAGTGTGATTCACTTCAGTCCTTTTCTTTCTTTATGGTATACTATAGTATAGTGAACATACACCTTAGATTTTATACAATGTTTACATGTATATTTTCTCTTCGTCTGAGTGTCTGTACCTCTTGTCTGAACACGAACGATTCCCCCTACACCCCTCCCTCTCCCTACTTGACCCTTAAACCCTAACCATCTACGTTCGATAATGTAAGTCTTGTCCATTTGTTCTAGGATTATATATCATGTCCCTTGACATAGATTAGATATAGATTAGGTTTGAACTATTTGAAGTGTTAGGTAATTCTTTATATGTCTTTTTGTGTATCTTTTTGGACTCCTCACGTTATTTTACATTTGTTCACAGTTTTCAACCACTACCTTAATAACAGTAAAAAGGAGGGATAGTAAAGATCAAATAGAAGTGACCTACGTCTAACAAAGAAAGAAAATGTTTTGTCTTGTTTTGAATCTTTAATTTTCAGTCCTTTTCATCATCGTACATTGGTCTTAGACTTATCTACATGGTAAAGAAAAAGATAGTATACCGGTTAACGACTTATTTATACTAATACATCATTCTAAGATTGGGTTTCATCTTAAGACCCAATCTGATATAACTAGAAGGTACGGTTTCAGATTATCAGACGAGTGGGTTCAAGTGTAAACCTCTCCTATTTAATCTTTTAAGTCACGATCCTTAACCTTCTTTGATAGTCTGTGGACTTTTTCACAGTTCTCAGTCGTTTCTTATTTGGCTGTCTTCGGTCCTATCTTAGTCTTGACGACGACGACGATTCAGTGAAGTCAGTACAGGCTGAGACACGTTGGGGTATCTGCCGTCGGGTGTTCCGAGGGGACAGGGACCCTAAGAGGTCCGTTCTTGTGGACTTACCCAACGGTAAAGTCTGACATCGATTGAACCTACCTAGAGTGGAGAAATTCGTGTCTAAGTTACCAGATGTGGAACTCCTCTGGTGTGTGTGTGTGTTTTTTTTTTCAAAGTCTCCGAAGGATCCTTCTGTCCACCGTCTTCCTCTTGGTTCTATTTTCCGTGTTGTAACACAAATCGATTAGACGAGATATACCTACCTTATTATTTGTCTTAGAATCTGCACACAGGTTCTTCGCAATGATAGTAAGGCTTGTTCTCTCTTTTACTACAGAAACAATTTCCTCGACGAAGTTAAATATCGATATGGACGTACTAAGGGACTCGGGTCTTTGATCCCGACCGAACAAGAGTCATTAGTCCTGTACTTCAGAGTTACATCCTACTTCTAAAACCTGGAAATGCGACATTACTGACGTAGAAATACATTGTCTCAGAACATATGATATCATTGACACGTACACTAAGAAAACCCCTACCCGTTGGTACCGTCTTGAATCTCGGGTCTTTAATAATGTCTATCCTTTCTATTGAAATTACCGTCGTTTCTTATTCACATTACTCAGTCTTAGTCAAGTCAAGTCAAGTCAGCGAGTCAGCACAGGTTGAGAAACGCTGGGGTACATAGTGTCGTGCGGTCCGTAGGGACAGGTAGTGGTAGAGGGCCTCAAGTTGAGTCTGAGTGCAGGTAGTTCAGTCGCTACGGTAGGTCGGTGGAGTAGGAGACAGCAGAGGAAGAGGAGGACGGGGGTTAGGGAGGGTCGTAGTCTCAGAAAAGGTTACTCAATTGAGAAGTGTACTCCACCGGTTTCATGACCCCAAAGTCGAAATCGTAGTAAGGAAGGTTTCTTTAGGGTCCCGACTAGAGGAAGTCTTACCTGACCAACCTAGAGGAACGTCAGGTTCCCTGAGAGTTCTCAGAAGAGGTTGTGGTGTCAAGTTTTCGTAGTTAAGAAGCCGCGAGTCGGAAGAAGTGTCAGGTTGAGAGTGTTGGTATGTACTGATGACCTTTTTGGTATCGGAACTGATCTGCCCGGAATCAGCCGTTTCATCAGAGACGAAAACTTATATGATAGATCCAACCAGTATTGAAAAGAAGGTTCCTCATCCGCAGAAAATTAAAGTACCGACGTCAGTGGTAGACGTCACTAAAACCTCGGGGGGTTTTATTACAGACTGTGACAAAGGTGACAAAGGGGTAGATAAAGGGTCCTTCACTACCCTGGTCTCCGGTACGAGAAGTAAAAGACTTACAACTCGAAATTCGGTTGAAAAAGTGAGAGGAGAAAGTGAAAGTCGTTCTCCGAAAAATCAAGGAGAAGTGAAAGACGGTATTCCCACCACAGCAGACGTATAGACTCCAATAACTATAAAGAGGGTCGTTAAAACTAAGGTCGAACACAAAGAAGGTCAGGTCGTAAAGAGTACTA